>JAVKPL010001598.1:0-17074 GCA_032173675.1 Gastrolobium villosum | reverse complement strand
TCTGAAGTGTCAATAATGCTAACTCGGCTCATCTTCATTTTCGGCTCCAAAGCCACTCCCAATGAACACGGCTCCGGCGAACACCGCTTAGCTGCCACTTGCAGCGGCTGAACAACATCAGAGCCAATCAAATGTGGAAAATTTAGCTTGGCTTTTGAGCCGTGCATTTTGAAAGCGGCTCGGTCATAAGCCAAAGCCGCGTTCTCAGCCGACTCGTAAGTCCCGAGCCACACTCTCGCGCCGTTCTTCTTAGGATCTCTAATCTCCGCAGCAAACTTTCCCCACGGTCTACGCCTCACTCCCCGCATACACGGAGGCGCGTGTCTCTCACGCGCCGCCGCATTCGAAGCACCCGGATGCTCCACGACAGCTGATGTCGTTTGTTCCGACGAAACCAACGGAGAATTGACCGCATAATCGTAAAGGGTAGACGTTGATTCACTCCCACTCCCGGTGGGGGAACCCTGGTTGGTGGCCGGAGCAACGCCGTGAGAGGCGGTGGGAACCGCCAGGAGTGCATTGGAGTCGTCGTCGTCGAGGAGGTAGCTACGAATGGATTCGAGAAGAGCAAGATCAGATTCAAGAATGGTGGGTTGAAGATTCATTTCGTTTCGGAACATGAAAGCGTGTGTTATTATTGTTGTATGTGTTATAGACTATAGTATTGTAGTGAGTAAGAAAGGAAGGTACTGAAGTAGCAATGGATATGTAATATGTATATATAAGGGTAGTGTACTATTGTTGAAAAGTGATAGGATTTTGTGTGACATTTGTTGGACCCTATTCTCATTTCCTTGAAGCATCGTGAGTTTTCAAGCAGGTGCTTTAAAAGGTTTAATTGCATATTAAATGGTGTAAAAGTTTTCAATCACGTGTTATAATGGGGGTTGGATAGTATTATTTAATAAGAGGGGATGATTTAATGTTGAACTTACTTTTTTAAGTCTTTTTATATATTTTTGTATGCTAGCTAGTAAGCCTGTACTGATAAATAATAATAACCTTTGCTCGTGGGGTCTACTACCTAATGCCTAAGGTTCGGAGAAGGTTGGATAGGGGAATAGAATATGGGTTTGAATTTTTTAATTTTTTTAAGTTAACTTAACACTAATTACCTATATGATATGAGTTGATTTCTTCGTTATTCCTATAAATTTTAACTCTTTGAGTCAGTTATGAGACTAATCTAAAGTGCAGGATAAGTAAGAGATAGATATTTAAACCTCTTCCAAAGATGACATGTAGGGATTGAACCAAGATTTTTTCTTTCCACTTACTTAACTCTCTTGTTACCAATTGAGTTACTACCATTTGCTAGAATATGGGTTTAATGTTTTTTATGTTATAGGAGATAAATATTATCTTTCACTTATATATAAAAGTGTGTGGGGTCTATGTAAAGAAAAGAAGGAAAAAATATAAATCGCACATATTTTTATATGCATAGAAGATATATTTATTTCCTATAACATTATAAACAATAAAGAGATAGAATATAGTGGAAATTGGTTTGTAACTTTGTAGAGTGTGATAAACAATAAAGAGATAGAATATAGTGGAAATTGGTTTGTAACTTTGTAGAGTGTGATGTATATTATTATTATTATTATTATTTTTAATATAAAACTCCACCCATGCACTAAATGGTGGTAAGCAAGAAACATAGAACTAACAGAGGGGCTCTTTGGTAAGGAAAAATAG
This sequence comes from Gastrolobium villosum, assembly GCA_032173675.1. Classification (NCBI taxonomy): domain Eukaryota; kingdom Viridiplantae; phylum Streptophyta; class Magnoliopsida; order Fabales; family Fabaceae; genus Gastrolobium; species Gastrolobium villosum. The sequence continues at coordinate 15,373 of JAVKPL010001598.1, read as the reverse complement.
TTTATAGAAGTCTTGTTTGTAAAATTTAAAAAATGGGGTATCAAAAGATAAAATCCCAATATTTTAATGCTAATTTTGTTTCAACTATATGCATATGGTTGTGTGGGTAACTATTGTATGCAAAAATAATTTTGTTTAGATTAATTTATTTTACACTTGAAAAATAGTTTTCTTTAAAAAAGAATTAAATGAGTTGATTAATTTAAAAAAACCAAGATAAATTAATTCAAGCACACTTTCACACTTGAATTGCCCTTGTGTGTTTTTTCTTCACGTATTATAGATGAAGTTTAATAAAAATAAAAATGGGATTTTTATGTGTTTTTTGCATATGATATTGTAATTATGAAAATTTTGTGTCTATCTTATTGTTCTGATTCATAAATTAGTGGGATTCTGTCCAAATTTGTGAGAATCCACAAAAAATTAGATAAACACAAAAAAAAATTACATATAAAAATTGGTCCATTCCAAAACCAATAAACTAGCATGTACTATAGGGAGAAAATTCACAGATTACATATAGTAATAAGAGGAAAATTATACTTACAATTTTTTTTTTTACCATATCTTATAATCATATCTTATCACCGTTGATTTTCGCCAATCAATGATTATTATTTTCATAAATTAAACTTATTAATTAATTATTAATTCACAATAAATGATAACCGATGATTAGTGAAAATCAACGGTAATAAGATATGGTTGTAAGAGATTGTAAAAAAAAATTTGTAAGTATAATTTTCCCCAAGTAATAATATATAACATCTAGCATACCAAAATAAATAAATAATATATAACATCTTTTGTAACCAAAATATATATATAACATCTTCCGTAAAAAATAAAGATATTATAAAAGAAATTTTGTAAATATTGCGCAAGGGTTCTTGAATTTATTTTGGTAATATATTTTTCTAAATCAGTTGAAGTTTAACTTTAATTAACACACACATGTAGCTGGACAAATTTTCCCGAAACAAAAAGTACAAAATGTTCAGAGACAGGTGGAGGTATTAACACACGCGTTATGAATAATATACAGACACGGCACTTCAACGTTGAATGCAGCATCACATATTTCATTTTTTTTTTCTATATACATTAATTGATTGATTATTCGACTAATTAATTTAAGGAAAATAATTATCTCATGCAATAAAAATAAAATATTACGTCCATTATTTTATTTTATTTTATAAAAAAATAAAAAATTCTCTCTATTTTGTCTCTATTGTATAAGATAATTATCTCATGCGTATTTCAAAAAAGAAGATAATTATCTCATGCAACATGAGGTATATAGATACTTTAACTTAATTTGAATATTGTTAAATTCATTTTAATAGAGGCTCTCCTATTTTTTTTTTATGACTAAAACTCCGTACCAAAAAAAAATTGTCTTATCACTTGTACGAATACTAATCATATTATCACTGAAACTTCAAAGAAACAACCCACGTGCAAAAAAATACTATTTAAATAGAAAATTACGTTGTTCCAAACTCAGTTTGAAGCAATAAATAATAAAATTTAAACAAGTCCGAAACATAGTGCTATAAATATATATAATGCATTATTCTTGAAACACACACAAACTCAGGTGCTTCGAGTAACCGCAAAGTTAAATCCTAAAGAAAAAAACACCATCAGCAATCCCATCACCATTTTCATCCAAAACATGGCTACAACAATAGCTTGTGATTTTTCTTCTTTGGAATCTGTTCAACACTACTTGCTTGAGCCTGAACATGTTTCATCCTCTTACAATCCATTTCCAAGCCCTACCATTAACCACGACGCCAGTAAATCATCAGCATGCAAAAGGGTTACGCCTGCGGCGGCGCGTGAGGGTCACGCGCCGCCGCGGTGGAAGCACTACAGGGGCGTGAGGCGTAGGCCGTGGGGGAAGTTCACGGCGGAGATAAGGGACCCGAATAAAAACGGTGCAAGGGTTTGGCTTGGGACTTATGAGACTGAAGAGGAAGCGGGTTTGGCTTTTGATAGAGCTGCTTTCAAGATGCGTGGAAGAAAAGCCAAGTTGAATTTCCCCCACCTCATTGGATCCCACGCGCCGCCGCAGGAAGAGGTGAGGGTGGTGGAAGCTCCGAAGCGGAACTCGCCAGAGCCTTGCTCACCGCCTTCACTGGCTTCGGAGTCACAAGGGTCAAAGAGGAGGAAGAACTTAGCAGATGTACTAAATAGGTTAGCCAAGAATAGAAACCAAGTGAAGGTGTTTGAAATTGGTTCAGAGGCAATTGATAATTGTGATGTTGATCAATGGTTGAATGATTGTGGTGTAATCTGGTGTTCATAAGCTTCCACAGTTATTGTAATATTGTTTGTTTGCTGAGTTTGGATTTTTCAATGATTTTTGCATATACCACTTTTGATGAAATTCAAGGGGCAATGTTTGTCATGACTTTTAGATGAAAATCCTAGGCAACAATAAATAAATAAAGAGTAAACACCATTTTTGGTCCCTAGTAAAATTCACGAAATCCTTTTTAGTCACTGACAATAAAAAGGATCAAATTGGTCTCTAAAATTATGAAAAAAGGACCACGTTAATCCTTCTGTCAATTGTAATAAGTACTCCTTGATCTTTTTTTCATCATTTTAGGGACCAATTTGATCTTTTTTTATTGTCATGGACTAAAAAGGATTTTGTGGATATTGCCAGGGACCAAAAAAGGGTGTTTACTCATAAATAAATAAACCGAAAGAAAGAAAAAGACCATTATTCAAATTAAACCAAGCCAAATCAGTTGTTTAGTTATGAAAAATAACATCAAAATCAATATTAATGTTTTTCCCTATTTTTTTTTTTTTGGTTACAGATGTTTTTCCCTATTTATATTATCTTTAGCTGAGTTTCGGTCTTCGAACTCGAGACCACTAATTAAATTGAAATAATCATTTAGCAGTGGTGGTAAAATAAATATCAACATATAGAATAAGGGTTTATCATTTATAATTTAACATGACCATAAAAAATTTCCTACACACACAACATTTTGTGGGGCCCGCAACAAAAAAAAAAAACTCCGGCACTCAAAACGAATCTCTATAACATAACACAATCACTTTTCCTACAACATAACTCTTATAAAACCCATAGAATAATACACTACTTTTATGAAATTTATTATTATTGCGAGATTCAATTAATACCAACATTTTTAAAAGACTAGATTGGTATTATCTTTTATAATTAAAAAATCAAATCAATTTTAACTTGTTTTAGATAATCAAATTAATATCACATGTATATTATAGAGGACCAAAATAATTTTTTATTTAAAAAAAGTACTTTATTTACATATTATCATTGACCAGTAATAAATTTATTTTGTTAATAGCGTGTTTCAAAATATATATAATCATAAACTAGGTAATCTATATTAATAATATCATGATTGTTAGCGTACAAAAGTTTGGAATTCATATAGAATCATAGATTGCATTGTTTTTCTTCATTTGGATAACCTCGAACTTATAAATTTATATTAGACCTGTGCACCCAAGAAAAAAAAATATGGGACATTAATGATGCAATATATTATAGAAGGCCAAAATAATTTTTTATTTAAAAAAAAGTACTTTATTTACATATTAAAATAAAGTGCACGAGCTGACTCATTTACAGTTTGTGAATATATAATGTCAGCAGAAAATTTCAATATATTCTAAAAGTAATATTTTATAACCGCTTATATTTAATGTATTAATATTTTTTATTTAACAATATTTTTCATCCAACAATTCTTTAATTATATAGTGTAAATTTTTTAATAAAAAGGTGTAATACTTTTTTTTTTTTTTTGGTAAGTAAAGGTGTAATACTTATAAATACGTAAAATTTCTCATATCAATGGTTTATTTTATTATTGTATATAGATTATCTATAACACAACATGTGAAGATGGTGTTGTTTTTAATTTTCTACTGAAAATGATGCTCTGTTGGCTGGCTCTTGCTGAAGGTCCGAAAACTTCTGATTAGCTTTTCTACATCAGAATCTACACCTTGCTTGGAACTTGATTCCCTATATTTCAATTCAACAATTACTGCCCTTGAGACACGCAAAAAATAAAATAAAAAAATAGTGAGGGAATTAATATGTGCCAGTTAATACTATTATTGAAGTTGTACGGCGGGTGTATCATCGAAGGTGAAGTATGTTGATATACGGTGCTCATAACGACAATGATAGACATCAAAGCACGGTAGAGACTTCCCATGATATGCATAAGAGAAGGGAGGGGGCGGGGGTGGCCAAGATGGCTCTGGAGAGGGGTAGAGTAACAACATAGGTAGAGAGTAGAAGAGATGATCCCCCTCCATGTGTGAGTGGGGGTACTTAGAGAGGAGAGTCCTCTCTAGCATGGGAGAGTGAGCTGGTCAGTCCCATGAGCTGTCTTATCAAGCCATGTCTTGTCCTGAGATAAGACATGTTGCCCATGTCAGTGTACAGGGGCAGCTGTGCAGGGAAGAGGAATGTCTCAATGGTGAGCCTCTATGAATTACCATGAGTGTCTTCTAGAAGATTTTAAATGTGGGCTTTAAAAGATTGCACCCAACTAATGATCCTAAGGTAAGTATACAAAACAGAAGTAAACTCCAAAAGAAGCTCATAAAAGGACAGAGAGAAAATTAGATTGAAAAAAAGACATGATACATGATTAAATTTAAACTCACATATTTTCATTATATGTATATAATTATAGGGTTTATCATTTATCATTTAACATGACCACAAAAAATTTCCTATATACACAATATTTTGTGGTGCCCGCAGCAAAAAAAAAAACTCTGTCACGCAAAACGAATCTCCATAACATAACACAGTCACTTTTCCTATAACATAACTCTTATAAAACCCATAATTATATTAACTAAACTATCAGAAATAATTTCACCCAAAAAAAAAAACTATCAAAAATAAGAATTCCAACAGTAATAGCCATTAATCAATTTGTTTCATAAAATATAATATAATGTAGAGTATCCGTGCACCATGTCACTTGAAAAAAAAAACCAATATATCACATCTTAAAATTATTTATAGAATATCACCGTTGAATTCCATTTTAGCAGGACACATAAAGATTCATATTAGTCTCTCAAACAAATTTAAATGAGTTCACTTTGAATTTCTTAGGGACCACAAATAGATTTTTTATTTGCTATGGACTAAAATGGGCATCATAAAATTTGCTGAGAAATAAAGGGATTTCAAAATTTAAGCATTGCAAAATGAGAAATAATTTTTTTAAAGGGATTAACATTTCTTTTATATCAGGAGATAAAGTTATCTCTTATGAGGAAAAAATAAAGGGTAATTTTAGTAAAATCTATAATACAAAAAAAAAAAAAAAATTTTTTAAATACCCTTGTCCTTTTCCTAAACCCCAAAATAAATTGTTATGAGGTTGTTGAGATAACTTTATTTTCTGATATAGGAGAAATAATTTTTTTTCTCTTTTAAATGCAATATTTTGATTGTATTCCCCACCCCAAAAAATGTGACATTTTGATAGTGGTCACATTTAGATGTTTAACAGAAAGCTCCTATTTTTTATTTTATTTATTTATTGGTTTTAAAGGGTGTCTCTACCTATTTAGATGAGACTAATCACTTTAGTGTGGTTGAGCGTAAATTTTCTCACCACAAACCTGAGGCTAAAGTACTTTGCCTAAAAATCGGAGTAATGACCTTTTAACTATAGTTATCCGTTCCTTGGGCAAAGCCAAAATTGCACATTTTTAAACCTTGGGTTTAAAAGGTGGTAGCTCAATTGATAGTAAACGAGCTAAGTAAATGAAAATAAAAAGATTTCAATTTGATCTTCAGATATTATCTTTAGGAAAGATTTAAATATCTTTATCTATGATTCATCCCATATTTCAGATAAATTCCATACCAGCTCGAAGAGTTAAAATTTATAAAATTACTGAAAGAAGTCAACTCATTTTAAAGAAATAATTAGAATTACGTTAACTTAAAAAAAAAAACTTGGGCTTTTGTATAGACTTTATTTATATAATTGAGTAATGTGAAGCCTCAATTAATGAAGAGTCAAAGACGAGTAACGAGTGACTAGCTGCAACAGTAGCACTCCTCTAACTATTTTCTTTTAGTCGTCTTTGGAAAATTCGAACACGGATTTATGGCCAACCTTATTTGACAGAACTATCCAGCAACAGTAGAATACGATCAGTAATTTCACTGGTAATGAGTGTAAACAAGACTGATATATTCTTTTGATTCAATAAAGTTTTCAATATGAATTCCGACTTTAAATCGAATTTTGCTTTCCCTTTTAAGGAACCGAAGAGTCAAGAAAGAGGTTACAAGTCAATGAATATTTTGACAAAATAACTTTTAATATAATTTAATTCAATAACTTCTGAAGATTATCATCATGAATAACACATTGGTTTTACTGATTATATAAGAGTTTGTATCACAACATGAATAAAAGAAATGAAATATTACTCTCTTTTTCACATGAGGTATCTTATCTCATTTTCTCTCACTTCGATTTACGCGTTTCACCTTTTTTTTCTTCATGTAATGGTGGGATCCACTTATTTTCTCTCTATCAATAAAATAACTATCTTATGTGGAAGGAGATTAATAAAACCCATAAAAGAAATAACGTGAGAGCCTATTAGGTTTTGTTTTTTAACAAAGGGTTTATGTTTTCTTATATTACATAAGAGAATAATTTTTTCTACAGACAGATGAACAGTTCCAAATCAATTTTTTACTTCTTTTTTTAATTATAAGTGGATCCCACATTGAAAATTATATCTATGATTAGAGATATGTTTTCTTATGTGACGTAAGAAAACATAAACCCTTTAATAAATAGACGTGTCCCTTCCATTTTCTCTATAACTATGTGAGAGATATAATATGACTATTTAATAGTTTAAAATTTTGGGTTGAAGTATTTTTTTACATATAATTAATTGAACTTATTTTTTCTTATAACCAAGTATATTTTTCAATTTTTATCTTACATGTGTGCCGGTCAACCCACCAAATTGTGCATAGCTAAAAAATTAAAATTAAATAGATTAATTTATGATTTAAAATATTAAAAAATCAATATACCAAAAAAATTAATGTGAGCCACGTACCATTTAAAAACACTATAATAGTAACTTCAATTTTAAAATATGATGTGCACTCAAGTTGACCCCTATGACTTTGAACCTTCAACATTAATAGCGTTTCACGAGGATGCTGCAGTCTTGCATTGCGGTTGCAGATTCTGAAACATTAACACAAGTGAGATGTCAGTACGCGTACGCAATTTTGGAAAAGCAAGAAGTTTGACCATTTTTTGGTACAGAAGGGAATGAATTTCTTAAATGAAAAAATAGTCATATGGTCATGTTATTTAAACACAATCACAACCACTCATTCATAATGAGATAAAGGAAAAAAAAAATATATAATTTTTAAATAAGTAATTATTATCAAATAATATTACCACTTCATCACTTTTCCACGTGATTGGATCCACTTCCACCACTACCCCAACCAAACAAAATGATTTCACCGAGAGACATCTCAAACGCGGTATGAATACAACCATGTTTGTTTATGTCTGACATCATAAACGCGGTAGTCTAGTACCGAATCTATCGCATCTAAGCAACTCAAGTTACATGTAACACGGAACCAAATGTTTCTTTTCTGGCGTTTAGTTGAGGAGAAATTTTTTGAATAGTAGGAAAATATAATCATTAAGAAAATGGTTGGAAAATGAGTTTGGTAGAAAAATATTAAAAAAATTGTTTGGTTTGAAAAAAATTTATAGGGAAGATTAGATAAATTTTATAAAGTCTATGTTTGGTTGAAGGTAAAATATTGATGGGAAAATATGTTAAAACAACGAAAATAACCTTGTAAAATATATGAATATGAAGCCAAACATAATCGTGAGTCAATCAGATTTGGGGTTATCTACCAACATTCAGATTCCATTACTCAGAGATCTTTGTCTTTCTCTTTGTCTAGTTTCAAACTCGCCACCATAGCTCCGCCAAGGTGAGCGAGTGGTGTGAAGGTTCAGTCAAATTCATAAAAATAAGGTTGGATATTACGAGAGTGTTCTGGTTTGAATCCTGTTTATTTTGTTTTGCTTATATCAATGCTGTGGGAAATAAGTATTTTTTTGGGGAAACATATTTGTAGATACTGAAAATGCAGTGGAAGAAGTATCGTTACTCTTATGTTACGTTTGGTAACTCATAATCATGAACTTTCCAGATTCACAAATTTTCCGGAATTTGGTTTTCTTAAAAAAAAAGCAGGACGTCCACCATGTCAAAATTTCCATAGATTATGTGGAGAAATTTGTTGCGCAGAAGAAGAAGCATGAAATTTTTTACTAAATTATCCTTGTTAATTGTACAACACTAACCATAGCTTTTTGTACTCTTGTTAAAAATGGGGTTATTTTATAAAATAACCTCACATTCCTACTAATATTTAACCATCAACCAAACACACACTCAATAAATTTAACCATAAATTCTCGAGAAAATCTTGTCATACCAAACACCTTTTAATAACATTCCAGTAAAAATATAATTCTCACTACATTCCAGTAATAATTATTTTCTGGATAAAAAAAATTATTCTCTACCAAACGCTCCTTTAATTTATTTTCTCCAAACACCCCAACAACATCATTTCGAAATTATAAGAAATAAAATTATCTCCTCTAATATAATGAATACTCAATTTTTATTTTAATGTAAAAGGTGTCTAAGACTGAAGGTTGAATTTTTTATTTTTTATTTTTATATTACCCGTTAATCAGGTCAAATTTTAGGGTCTATTTGATAATATATATTCACGTGCTTGTTTTATATATCATTTAACCACTTTTTTTTTTTTTTTTTTGGCGAAATCATTTAACCACTTTTAAATAAAACGTACAAGGCTCTGGATCATTGTTTACAAAAGGGCCCGTTGCAATCAATGTCGTCTGAAACTCAAGAAGCACTAATAATAAATTAATAATTTTCTAGTACATATTTAAGATGAAGGTGCATGACTAAATTTCTTGGCACATGTGGTAAGGAGCCTGGATCCCTTAATTAGAGGTCTCGAGTTCGAGCCCTGAGAATAGAAAAAAGGATTGGGAGAGTTGCCCCCGAAAGAGTCTGATAGTGTTCAATGGAGATTAATATTCGGTTACGGCCGAAGAATACCTTGGAATTTATTAAAAAAAGTTGAAGGTGCATGGGAATTAAAAATAGCATATTTCAACCGAAGGCATATATGGTTGCTTGCGTTGGTTTACTGATGAATTCTTTTTCCATTTGCCTTTATATTTAAAACAATTATAATGCTTGACCATTTTACCTTAACATTCTTTCAAAGAAAGGAATCTTTCTCTTTTGAAATTCTGTGCAAACAGCCTCGTGCAAGCCTTATAATTCTGCAAAACAATTCTGTTCCCATGTTCACAAGAAAAAACATGGTAGTGTCACTACTTTATGCTCACAAAAAGTAGGAGCTTTTTTTGTCATTAGTTCACCAAAATCTTGTACCAATTAAGTCAATAATATAAAAAATGACTAATCGTTTCTAGATGTAAACATTGATTTTTCCCTTCTTACTTTTTTTTTCCCAAGGTGTCCTCTAGCCGACAGCCGAAAACTAAAACAAAGTCTTTTCCATACGCACGGCCAAGGATCGAACCCCTGTCAGTATGCTTAAGTAACCCAGTTATCTACCAACTGTGCTGGGCTTTGTTGGTTCCCCTTCTTACTTCATTGAGGAATAAAGTATTTATTTTTCAATCTGAGTTCTTGAAATTGTATTAATCAATAAAATGAAATGAATTTGCTAATATTAAACAAGGCTTTAATGTTTGGAATGTAGATAAGTTATCTACATTCGCTCCCAAAACGACGTCGTTTTGAGTTAAAAAATTATAATAAAAAAGATTATTATAACCCCGATAAATTATAATTACAAAAATACCTTGATTTTCGCTTCAAAACAACGTCATTTTGGGCTCAATGTAACTAAGTTATCTACATTAACTATAGAAAAAACGAACCCATTAAACAGTTAATATTCAAAATATAAATCGTGTGTTCACAATAACATGCATGGGATCTTAAAGGGTAACGTAAAATTAAACCAATTAACCCAATTCGCATTGGTTGGTGGATTGTTTAATCATACGTAGATGAACTAATCAGTAACCTATTTGTTAATTAATACTTAAATTGATTAAATTCTATATTTTGTGGAATATATTTTTTGTTGAGCCTATTGAAAATTACTTTATTTATTAAACTTTTATAAGCGCTTAAACTTTTATGAGTTGTGTAAACGCATAACTATAAGTATTCATCTAAGGCCACTGTTTCCTTTCCCATTAAAAGTTTCCATCTTTCAGGTTGACAACAAATGAATCAAGTAACTTTTTCTACCACTTCATCAGTGTACCGATGGAATCTATAAGCCCACTATGTTCCCTTATAGGGTGTATGATCACTGTATGGGCGATACCTATGGCTTTGGTAAAGACCAGGCCACGTGATATGATCCCAAGTATAAGCAGATAATCAACTCAAGTATAAGCTATAAGAGAACTCAAGTAATAGGCAAATAATGATACATAACATGCTCTCTGTTGTGCCCTCCGGGGGCTATTTATATTGTCATGGTATGGTTAGATCGGGGGGAAGGTCAACTCTCCTTGGGGTATGCTCCCATGATAGCAGTATTGGGCGGTTTAGGCGCTGACGTTGTGGCAGCGCTGCACCCCCTGCTACTGGCGAGGCCAGCGTTGGGCAAAGGGAGAGTTTCCCTTTGTGATACCTGTGGCGATTGCCTTTGGTGGTTAATGTCCCAAGGTAAGACATTTTGGTGTATCTCTTGGGTGTGCTGCACCCTTGGTGGGCGTGCAGGTCCACGTCAGCCCTTAGGGCTAAGGTGGAGCTCAACGGGGGTATGGGCCTGCGAAGCTGGGCCGCTAGATGGCTGGCCTGTTATGGCTTATAAGGCCAATCGTGGCGATTGGGCCTTGCTGTGGCGTTCGGGCCCTGCTGGGGCGATTAGGCCCTTCTGTGGCGGTTGGGCCATCCAGAACAGGAGCCCCCCAGCTTGGTAGCATGCGTAGGATGGTGCCAAGTTAGAGTAAATTGGGCGTTACCTGGCCTGTTATGGCTTATAAGGCCAATCCTGGCGATTGGGCCTTGCTGTGGCGTTCGGGCCCTGCTGGGGCGGTTAGGCCCTTCTAGGCGGTTGGGCCATCCAGAACAGGAGCCCCCCCAGCTTGGTAGTGTGCGTAGGATGGTGCCAAGTTAGAGTCAATTGGACGTTACCTTGCCTGCTTGGGCGATTGGCCTTTTTGAAGGGCTGTGTAGACGGTGTATGGCGTTTGCTGATAAGATTTCGCCGAAGTCGCAGTGGGGCGTGTTCTGTGTAGGACGCATGTGTTTAAATGCTAAAAACTGCCGAGATAGAATTTGGGCGTTACACGAACCGTTTTTGGTTTCTTTTCCAGGGGTATTTTGGGTTTTGCCCTTCTGTCGTGCCTCTTCGATTCTCGTGAAAGTAATTATGACGCCTCTGTAATCACCGTAGGCTACTTGCGTAGATACTGCGCATTGAAGTGATGTGATTGACATCAGACCCGAAATTACCATCTGGTCCTTCATCGTGTCCGTTCATCCTGATACGTCGCTCACATCTGACGGTTTGGGATGGAGCAGCTTATCACGACCGCCGATCATTACTGACTCATCATCCAACGGTCGGATACCAAACGTCAGTGAACGAAAGGTCGTAGCCCGTCTTCTTTAAAAAGGGGGCCACATCCTCTTTTGAACATTTCCCTCTCTGAAACTTTGAACTTTCGCCATTGTGTCTTCCGATCAACCTTTCTGCAATTTTCTGAGATTTGTGCGTAATCTTCAGGTATAGTATCCTACCCTTCCTTTTAAATTTTTGTACATCTTTTCTTCTTTTCTTGTGTGTTCTGGGTACCATAGGGTTCTAGGTATGAGTATCCCTGGGTTGGTTTTACCTGAGGTTGAAATTAAGGAAGAGTTTGAGGAAGCCTTCGAATCAGTCGAAGGTTGTCCGGTGGGAGTTAGTGATATCTTCTCTTCCTCTCATTCTTTGGTCCCTGGGGTAGAGTCACTGCCCCACGGCAAAATTCCTGAACTGTTGGGGTTTTCTGAGGAAGAGATTCAGAATCTCTTGCCGGAACGGGCTTTAGGACCAGTAGTACCTTATCTGGGAGAGGCATTTGGCGCTGGCGGGCGTCGTCCTAGCAGATCTAGGCGACGGCAGCCAGGGAGTTCCCAAGAGAGGGTCAGGGCTCGGCCTTCTCGTCGTCGTCGTTCGGGTCTTTCCGTTCCTTTGAGTGGGCGAGGTAGTCGTCCTCGTCGCCGAACTTCTCGGCGCTCTTCATTTGGCGCAGGGCGACTTATTCGCCCTTTGTCCTCTATAAATCAGCTCCCACAACATCGCCCCATTGAAACTTACTATAAGCCTTCCAATCCACCTTCTAATCCCACGCTTGCTTTGAGCACCTCAACGGGGTTTATACCACCAATTTCCACGTCCTTCCATCGCCGTAAATATCATGAGTCTACGGATAACCGATTGGGTAGGTTACATCCAGAAGATGGGCGTCTTGTCAGGTATGGTGTATGGGACGCCATATACGAAGACTTGGAGCTTTATAAGATACCACCTGCTTGGTGGCCTTCTTCATTAAGCTTCTCAGATTTTTACGCTTCGAGTTCTTCCGATAATTCTGACACTGATGGTAAGTAAACACAGTCATATTTTCTTGTAATAATTGATGTAAGTGCTGTCGTTTGTGGGGGTAGGGTAGAAGGGAGAGAGCGTTTTTCTTTTCTCTTTTTAGCCATCCTCTTGATTTGGGGTCCATCTGCCGATTGACCACCCGTTTGTTACTCCAGGTAGGATTTTTAATTGACTGATGGAGATCATTCAATCGGACAATCGCCTAGAGGCGCGGGAATGGGTGGACCCAGATATTATGGCGTCCTCCTCATGTTATGCTGACAAGGATGTTCTAGCTCGCCATTACCAGACTGAAACGGCGTTTATGATTACTGAGGATGCCGCGAGTGAAGACAAATGGCAGCCGTACGCGGTGTCAAGTGACCGCCGGGTTTGCGACGCGCCTAGTGACGCCAAGAAGTCTGTATGGCGGTTCATGGTTTATAAAACCCATTTTACCGACCAGAAAGTGAGGTTTCCTCTTACCGACTTTGAGATGGGAGTCTTATCCCATTTGCAAGTCGCTCCCTCCCAGTTGCACCCGAACGCTTGGGCGTTTGTTAGGGTGTTTGAAAGCATCTGCCGGTACTTCAAATGGGAGTTTTCCGTGCGGCTGTTTTTTTACTTATTCCAAGTATCCCCGAAGAAGAAGCTTGGGTGGGTTTCGCTAAAGGCGGGGACGTCATTAGGAGCAATTTTTGCTCAATACGCCAATTCATATAAGAATTGGAAACACACCTTCTTCTGGGTTGAGCCGACGCTGGCGGATGGAGAGTTACCCTTCTTTGTCGATCCGGCGACCAAACAGTGTCGGTTTCCTTTATATTGGACTAAGGCTCACTATGAGGTGCACGCCGGTCGGTATTCCTTCCCTTTTGGGAGTTTGACGCTTGGGGAGCGCAAAGTAGTAGATTTTTTTGTGGACGTTAAGGGGTTCTTGCCGGTCTGGCCGACGAAAAGAGTGTTGTGCCACGGAGGTGTGATGGCGCTCTGAGTGCTTTGTTTATTTCCTTTTAGTAGTGTAATGCTTTTCCAATCTTTCTCTTTTGCAACTTCTAACACTTCCTTTGTCTTTGCTTTGACTTGCAGTTGGGAACATGGCGGCAGAATCTTTAAAGCTTGCACGCGAGGCGGCAGCGAAGTTGAGGGCGCGCCAGGGGGATGTTGTTCCGGCACAACCTACCGTTGCGTCGAAGGATACGGGTAAGGGCAAAGCGGTGGCCCTGAAGAAGAAAGCTAAGGTTCGCTCTGCCGCGGACATTCCGGCGGAGGTACTGAAGCAAAGAGAAACCATGCCCATCATCCGAGAGGCGACGGGGGCGGTTGGCATCTCCTCTACTAGTGGTTCAACGCTAGGCAGTGGATCGCCTGGCATGGGAGGCCCTAGCACGAAGCGTGGCGCGTCTGCGAGCCTGTCGCCGACTCGTCCATCCAAAACTTCACGCCAGGAACCTCTTGAAGTTGACGGTTTCTCTGCTGAAGTTGAGGGCGATCAGATTCTTTCAGCGCCTCACAATTCTCCAATCCCAACTGCTCCGGTGTCTGTCTCGAGCGCCCTTTCTCTGTCGGAGAGGGACCTATGCCTTGGATATCCAAACATAGGACGTCCCAACTTGCTGGCACCGTCGCGCCTTGATCGGCAACAACTACTGGATTCTACTCAGGTGGTTGTTGGCCGCATTTTAGCTATGCAGGAGATTGCCTTATCGGTGGATGAGAGGTGCTCCGCGCAGGCAGATCGCCTTGACGACCTTGGGCGACAAGTCGAGGCCCTTACTGTTGATGTGGGACGGCTTAGCAAGGAGCTTGCTGACAAGGATGCGTCTATCAAGGCATTCACGGCGCGGCAAGCCACTTTGGATGGTGATGTGAAACGCTTAAAGGAGGAAAAAGCCTCTATAAGCAGGGCGTTGGAGGACGTCAAAAAGGAGAAAGGGACCCTCCAGGCGGAGAAGGAGGAGTTAGCCTCTAAGTTGTTCATGGCCGAGGGGCGTCTTCATGCAAAAGATGAAGACCTCAGCAAGGCCTTAGGCCAGGTTGAGAAGCTGGAGGAGGCCCTCGCCAGCTTGATGTCTCAGGCTTTTACCAGCGCGCTCCAGCAAGTTGCCGTTCGGTATCCAGAGGCTGATTTGGCGGGGTTTGATCCTGCCTATGACGTCGAGGATGACAAAATTGTTGAGCGGTTGGATGGCGGTGGCGTGAATGTCATAGAGGAAGCCCCTGAAACTGACGATGAAGAAGGGGCAACAGGGGCGCCTCAGGCGGGCGACGTCAACAACCTGAATTCTGATCAAGCGGCGACTGAGGCGCTGAAGGATAAAGTTGTATAAATCTTCTGTAACTAGTATTATTATTATTTTTTATTTTTATTTTTTTAACCACGGCTGGCATGTCAGCTTCGGGTTTCTTCTCCTTCAGAAATGAATATATCTACCTTTCTCTACTCTTGTTTCTTTTTCTGGCTTCTTTATTTTTGCTCATAACTTGTACCTTGCGCGCCTCAAGCAATTTGAATAAATGATCTTTCGGAAGTCCAAGTGTGGGCGTTGGCTGGGGGTGAGA
>JAVKPL010001597.1:0-17091 GCA_032173675.1 Gastrolobium villosum | reverse complement strand
ATTTTTTGACGGCAAATGAATTCCATCGAAAGCGGATTAATAAAATAAATGCAAAAGAAATTGATTTTCAGAAGTTTTTCGACGAAAAACAAATTCCGTCAAAAACGGATGAATAAAATAAATGCAAAAGAAATTGATTTTATGAAGTTTTTCGATGAAAAATGGATTCCGTCGAACATTTTTGACGAAAAATGTATTCCGTCGAAAATGGATGAATAAAATAAATGCAAAAGAAATTGATTTTGTGAAGTTTTTCGACCGAAAACAAATTCCGTCGAAAACGGATGAATAAAATAAATGCAAAAGAAATTGATTTTGTGAAGATTTTTGACGGAAAATGGATTCCGTCGAAGATTTTTGACGGAAAATAAATTCCATCGAACATGGATGAATAAAATAAATGCAAAAGAAATTGATTTTGTGAAGTTTTTCGACGGAAAATGGATTAGGTCGAAATTTTTTGACGAAAAATGTATTCCGTTGAAAACGGAAGAATAAAATAAATACAAAAGAAATTGATTTTGTGAAGTTTTTCGACGGAAAATGGATTCCGTCGAAGATTTTTGACGGAAAATGGATTCCGTCGAAGATTTTGGACGGAAAATGTATTCCGTCGAAAACGGATGAATAAAATAAATGCAAAAGAAATTGATTTTCTGAAGTTTTTCGACGGAAAATGGATTCCGTCGAAGATTTTTGACGGAAAATGGATTCCGTCGAAGATTTTTGACGGAAAATAAATTCCATCGAACATGGATGAATAAAATAAATGCAAAAGAAATTGATTTTGTGAAGTTTTTCGACGGAAAATGGATTAGGTCGAAAATTTTTGATGGAAAATGTATTCCGTCGAAAACGGATGAATAAAATAAATGCAAAAGAAATTGATTTTGTGAAGTTTTTCGACGGAAAACAAATTCCGTCGAAAACGGATGAATAAAATAAATGCAAAAGAAATTGTTTTTGCGAAGATTTTTGACGGAAAATGGATTCCATCGAAAATGGATTAATAAAATAAATGCAAAAGAAATTGATTTTGTGAAGTTTTTCAATGGAAAATGGATTCGGTCGAAGATTTTTGACGAAAAATGTATTCCGTCGAAAACGGATGAATAAAATAAATGCAAAAGAAATTGATTTTGTGAAGTTTTTCGACGGAAAAAGAATTGCGTCGAAAACGGATTAATAAAATAAATGCAAAAGAAATTGATTTTTTTGAATTTTTTCGACAAAAAAATGAATTTCGTAGAAGATTTTTGATGGAAAATGGATTCCGTTGAAGATTTTTGACAGAAAATGAATTCCGTCGAAAACGGATGAATAACATAAATGCAAAAGAAATTGATTTTATCAAGTTTTTCGACGAAAATTGTATTCCGTCGAAGATTTTTGACGGAAAATGAATTCCGTTGAAAATGGATGAATAAAATAAATGCAAAAGAAATTGATTTTATCAAGTTTTTCGACGCAAAATGTATTCCGTCGAATATTTTTGACGAAAAATGTATTCCGTCGAAAACGGATGAATAAAATAAATGCAAAATAAATTGATTTTGTGAAGTTTTTCGACGGAAAACAAATTCCGTCGAAAACGGATGAATAAAATAAATGCAAAAGAAATTGATTTTGTGAAGTTTTTCGACGGAAAAGGGATTCCGTCGAAGATTTTTGACGGAAAATGAATTCTGTCGAAAATGGATGAATAAAATAAATGCATAAGAAATTGATTTTATGAAGTTTTTCTATGAAAAATGGATTCCGTCGAACATTTTTGACGAAAATGTATTACGTCGCAAACGGATGAATAAAATAAATGCAAAAGCAATTGATTTTGTGAAGTTTTTCGACGGAAAAGAAATTCCGTCGAAAATGGATGAATAAAATAAATGCAAAAGAAATTGTTTTCGTGAAGATTTTTGACGGAAAATGGATTCCGTCGAAGATTTTTGATGGAAAATGAATTCCATCGAAAACGGATGAATAAAATAAATGCAAAAGAAATTGATTTTGTGAAGTTTTTCGACGGAAAATGGATTCGGTCGAAGATTTTTGACGGAAAATGTATTTCGTCGAAAACGGATTAATAAAATAAATGCAAAAGAAATTGATTTTGTGATGTTTTTCGACGGAAAATGGATTTCGTCGAAGATTTTTGACGGAAAATGAATTCCGTAGAAAATGGATGAATAAAATAAATGCAAAAGAAATTGATTTTATCAAGTTTTTCGACGCAAAATGTATTCCGTCGAAGATTTTTGACGAAAAATGTATTATTCCGTAGAAGATTTTTAACGGAAAATGGATTCCGTCGAAGACTTTTGACGGAAAATGAATTCCATCGAAAACGGATGAATAAAATAAATGCAAAAGAAATTGATTTTGTGACGATTTTCGACTGAAAACGGATTCCGTCGAAAATGGATGAATAAAATAAATGCAAAAGAAATTGGTTTTGTGAAGTTTTTCGACGGAAAATGGATTCCGTCGAAGATTTTTGACGGAAAATGTATTCCATCGAAAATGGATGAATTAAATTAATGCAAAAGAAATTGATTTTGTGAAGTTTTTCGACGGAAAACAAATTCCGTCGAAAAAAGATGAATAAAATAAATCCAAAAGAAATTGATTTTGTGAAGTTTTTCGACGGAAAATGGATTCCATAGAAGATTTTTGACGGAAAATGGATTCCGTCGAAGATTTTTGACGGAAAATGAATTCCATCGAAAATGGATGAATAAAATAAACGCAAAAGAAATTGATTTTATGAAGTTTTTCGTTGGAAAATGGATTCCGTCGAAGATTTTTGACGAAAAATGTATTCCGTCGAAAACGGATGAATAAAATAAATGCAAAAGAAATTGATTTTGGGAAGTTTTTCGACGGAAAATGGATTCCGTCGAAGATTTTTGACGGAAAATGAACTTCACCGAAAGCGGATGAATAAAAAAAATGCAAAAGAAATTGATTTTGTGAAGTTTTTCGACGGAAAATGGATTCCGTCGAAGATTTTTGACGGAAAATGAATTCCGTCGAAAATGGATAAATAAAATAAATGCAAAAGAAATTGATTTTGTGAAGTTTTTCGACAGAAAAAGAATTTCGTTGAAAACGGAATAATAAAATAAATGCAAAAGAAATTGATTTTTTGAAGTTTTTCGACGGAAAATGGATTCCGTAGAAGACTTTTGATGGAAAATGGATTTGGTCGAAGATTTTTGACGGAAAATGAATTCCGACGAAAACGGATGAATAAAATAAATGCAAAAGAAATTGATTTTGTGAAGATTTTTGAATGAAAATGAATTCCGTCGAAAACGGATGAATAAAATAAATGCAAAAGAAATTGATTTTGCGAAGTTTTTCGACGGAAAATGGATTCCGTCGAAGATTTTTGACGAAAAATGTTTTCCGTCGAAAACGGATGAATAACATGAATGCAAAAGAAATTTATTTTATTAAGTTTTTCGACGGAAAATGGATTTCGTTGAAGATTGATTTTGCGAAGTTTTCCAACGGAAAATGGATTCCGTCGAAGTTTTTTGACAGAAAATGAATTCTGTCGAAAATGGATGAATAAAATAAATGCAATAGAAATTGATTTGATGAAGTTTTTCGACGAAAAATGGATTCTGTCGAAGATTTTTGACGAAAAATGTATTCCGTCGAAAACGGATGACTAAAATAAATGCAAAAGAAATTGATTTTGTGAAATTTTTCGACGGAAAAAGGATTTCGTCGAAAACGGATTAATAAAATAAATGCAAAGAAAATTGATTTTGTGAGATTTTCGACGCAAAATGGATTCCGTCGAAGATTTTTGACAGAAAATGTATTCCGTCGAAAATGGATGAATTAAATTAATGCAAAAGAAATTTATTTTGTGAAGTTTTTCGACGGAAAATGAATTCCGTCGAAAATGCATGAATAAAATAAATGCAAAAGAAATTGATATTGTGAAATTTTTCGATGGAAAACGGATTCCGTCGAAAATGGATGAATAAAATAAATGCAAAAGAAATTGATGTTATGAAGTTTTTCGACTGAAAATGGATTCCGTCGAAGACTTTGGACGGAAAATGAATTCCGTCGAAAACGGATGAATAAAATAAATGCAAAAGAAATTGTTTTTGTGAAGTTTTTCGACGGAAAATGGATTCCGTAGAACATTTTTTACGGAAAATGGATTCCGTCGAAGATTTTTGACGGAAAATGAATTCCATCGAAAACGGATGAATAAAATAAATGCAAAAGAAATTGATTTTGTGAATTTTTTCGACGGAAAATGGATTCCGTCAAAGATTTTTGACTGAAAATGAATTCCGTCGAAAATGGATGAATAAAATAAATGCAAAAGAAATTGATTGTGTGAAGTTTTTCGACGGAAAATGGATTCCGTCGAAGATTTTTGACGGAAAATGAATTCCGACGAAAATGGATGAATAAAATAAATGCAAAAGAAATTGATTTTGTGAAGTTTTTCGACGGAAAATGGATTCCGTCGAAGATTTTGGACGGAAAATGAATTCCGTCGAAAATGGATGAATAAAATAAATGCAAAAGAAATTGATTTTACGAAGTTTTTCGATGAAAAATGGATTCCGTCGAAGATTTTTGACGAAAAATGTATTCCGTCGAAAATGGATGAATAAAATAAATGCAAAAAATTGAAATTGATTTTTCGAAAAATGGATTCCGTCGAAGATTTTTGACGAAAAATGTATTCCGTCGAAAATGGATGAATAAAATAAATGCAAAAGAAATTGATTTTGTGAAGTTTTTCGACGGAAAAAGAATTTCTTCGAAAATGGATTAATAAAATAAATGCAAAAGAAATTGATTTTGTGAAGTTTTTAGACGGAAAATGGATTCCGTCGAAGATTTTTGATGGAAAATGAATTCCGTCGAAAATGGATGAATAAAATAAATGCAAAAGAAATTGATTTTGTGAAGTTTTTTGACGGAAAATGGATTCCGTAGAAGATTTTTGACGGAAAATGAATTCCGTCGAAAATGGATAAATAAAATAAATGCAAAAGAAATTGATTTTGTGAATTTTTTCAACGGAAAATAGATGTCGTCGAAGATTTTTGAAGGAAAATGAATTCCGTAGAAAATGGATGAATAAAATAAATGCAAAAGAAATTGATTTTATGAAGTTTATCGACGAAAAATGGATTCCGTCGAAGATTTTTGACGAAAAATGTATTCCGTCGAAAACGGATTAATAAAATAAATGCAAAAGAAATTGTTTTTGTGATGATTTTTGACGGAAAATGAATTCCGACGAAAACGGATGAATAAAATAAATGTAAAAGAAATTGATTTTGTGAAGTTTTTCGACGGAAAATGGATTCCGACGAAGATTTTTGACGGAAAATGAATTCCGTCAAAAATGGATGAATAAAATAAATGCAAAAGAAATTGGTTTTATGAAGTTTTTCGACAAAAAATGGATTCCGTCGAAAACGGATGACTAAAATAAATACAAAAGAAATTGATTTTGTGAAGTTTTTCGACGGAAAAAGAATTTCGTCGAAAACAGATTAATAAAATAAATACAAAGGAAATTGATTTTGTAAGTTTTTCGACGGAAAATGGTTTCCGTCGAAGATTTTTGACGGAAAATGTATTCCGTCGAAAATGGATGAATTAAATTAATGCAAAAGAAATTTTTTTTGTGAAGTTTTTCGACGGAAAATTAATTCCGTCGAAAATGGATGAATAAAATAAATGCAAAAGAAATTGATATTGTGAAATTTTTAGATGGAAATCGGATTCCGTCGAAAATGGATGAATAAAATAAATGCAAAAGAAATTGATTTTATGAAGTTTTTCGACGAATTCCGTCGAAGATTTTTGACGGAAAATGAATTCCGTTGAAAATGGATGAATACAATAAATGCAAAAGAAATTTATTTTATGAAGTTTATCGACGAAAAATGGATTTCGTCGAAGATTTTTGACGAAAAATGTATTCCGTCGAAAACGGATGAATAATATAAATGCAAAAGAAATTGATTTTGTGTAGTTTTTCGTCGGAAAATGGATTCCGTAGAAGATTTTTGACGGAAAATGGATCCCGTCGAAGATTTTTGACGAAAAATGTATTCCGTTGAAAACGTATGACCAAAATAGATGCAAAAGAAATTGATTTTGTGAAGTTTTTCGACGAAAGAATTTCGTCGAAAACGGATAAATAAAATAAATGCAAAGGAAATTGATTTTGCAAGTTTTTCGACAGAAAATGGATTCCGTCGAAGATTTTTGACGGAAAATGTATTCCGTGGAATATGGATGAATTAAATTAATGCAAAAGAAAATTATTTTGTGAAGTTTTTCGACGGAAAATGAATTCCGTCGAAAATGGATAAATAAAATAAATGCAAAATAAATTGATATTGTGAAATTTTTCGATGGAAAACGGATTCCGTCGAAAATGGATGAATAAAATAAATGCAAAAGAAATTGATTTTATGAATTTTTTCGACGAAAAATGGATTCCGTCGAAGATTTTTGACGGAAAATGAATTCCGTTGAAAATGGATGAATAAAATAAATGCAAAAGAAATTGATTTTATTAATTTTTCGACGAAAAATGGATTCCGTTGAAGATTTTTGACGAAAAATGTATTCCGTCGAAAACGGATGAATAAAATAAATGCAAAAGAAATTGATTTTGTGAAGTTTTTCGACGGAAAATGGATTCCGTAGAAGATTTTTGACGGAAAACGAAGATTTTTGACGGAAAATGAATTCCGTCGAAAACGGAAGAATAAAATATATGCAAAAGAAATTGATTTTGTGAAGTTTTTCGACGAAAAATGGATTCCGTAGAAGATTTTTGACAGAAAATGGATTCCGTCGAAGATTTTTGACGAAAAATGTATTCTGTCGAAAACGGATGACTAAAATAGATGCAAAAGAAATTGATTTTGTGAAGTTTTTCGACGGAAAAAGAATTTCGTCGAAAACGGATTAATAAAATAAATGCAAAGGAAATTGATTTTGTAAGTTTTTCGATGGAAAATGGATTCCGTCGAAGATTTTTGACGGAAAATGTATTCCGTCGAAAATGGATGAATTAAATTAATGCAAAAGAAATATATTTTGTGAAGTTTTTCGATGGAAAATGAATTCTGTCGAAAATGGATGAATAAAATAAATGCAAAAGAAATTGATATTGTGTAATTTTTCGATGGAAAACGGATTCCGTCGAAAATGGATGAATAAAATAAATGCAAAAGAAATTGATTTTATGAATTTTTTCGACGAAAAATTTTTTCCGTCGAAGATTTTTGACGGAAAATGAATTCCGTTGAAAATGGATGAATAAAATAAATGCAAAAGAAATTGATTTTATTAATTTTTCGACGAAAAATGGATTCCGTTGAAGATTTTTGACGAAAAATGTATTCCGTCGAAAACGGATGAATAAAATAAATGCAAAAGAAATTGATTTTGTGAAGTTTTTCGACGGAAAATGGATTCCGTAGAAGATTTTTGACGGAAAACGAAGATTTTTGACGGAAAATGAATTCCGTCGAAAACGGAAGAATAAAATATATGCAAAAGAAATTGATTTTGTGAAGTTTTTCGACGAAAAATGGATTCCGTAGAAGATTTTTGACAGAAAATGGATTCCGTCGAAGATTTTTGACGAAAAATGTATTCTTCGATAACGGATGACTAAAATAGATGCAAAAGAAATTGATTTTGTGAAGTTTTTCGACGGAAAAAGAATTTCGTCGAAAACGGATTAATAAAATAAATGCAAAGGAAATTGATTTTGTAAGTTTTTCGATGGAAAATGGATTCCGTCGAAGATTTTTGACGGAAAATGTATTCCGTCGAAAATGGATGAATTAAATTAATGCAAAAGAAATATATTTTGTGAAGTTTTTCGATGGAAAATGAATTCTGTCGAAAATGGATGAATAAAATAAATGCAAAAGAAATTGATATTGTGTAATTTTTCGATGGAAAACGGATTCCGTCGAAAATGGATGAATAAAATAAATGCAAAAGAAATTGATTTTATGAATTTTTTCGACGAAAAATGGATTCCGTCGAAGATTTTTGACGGAAAATGAATTCCGTTAAAAATGGATGAATAAAATAAATGCAAAAGAAATTGATTTTATTAATTTTTCGACGAAAAATGGATTCCGTTGAAGATTTTTGACGAAAAATGTATTCCGTCGAAAACGGATGAATAAAATAAATGCAAAAGAAATTGATTTTGTGAAGTTTTTCGACGGAAAATGGATTCCGTAGAAGATTTTTGACGGAAAATGGATTCCGTCGAAGATTTTTGACGGAAAATGAATTCCATCGAAAACGGATGAATAAAATAAATGCAAAAGAAATTGATTTTGTGAAGTTTTTCGACAGAAAATGGATTTCGTCGAAGATTTTTGACGGAAAATGAATTCTGTCGAAAATGGATGAATAAAATAAATGCAAAAGAAATTGATTTTGTGAAGTTTTTCGAAAAATGGATTTTTTTTGACGGAAAATGAATTCCGTCGAAAATGGATGAATAAAATAAATGCAAAAGAAATTGATTTTGTGAAGTTTTTCGAAGGAAAATAGATTCGTCGAAGATTTTTGACGGAAAATGAATTCCGTCAAAAATGGATGAATAAAATAAATGCAAAAGAAATTGATTTTATGAAGTTTTTCGACGAAAAATGGATTCCGTCGAAGATTTTTGACGAAAAATGTATTCCGTCGAAAACGGATGAATAAAATAAATGCAAAAGAAATTGATTTTGTGAAGATATTTGATGGAAAATGAATTCCGTCGAAAATGGATGAATAAAATAAATGCAAAAGAAATTGATTTTGTGAAGTTTTTCGACGGAAAAAGAATTTCGTCGAAAATGGATTAATAAAATAAATGGAAAAGAAATTGATTTTGTGAAGTTTTTAGACGGAAAATGGATTCCGTCGAAATTTTTTGATGGAAAATGAATTCCGTCGAAAATGGATGAATAAAAGAAATGCAAAAGAAATTGATTTTGTGAAGTTTTTCGACGGAAAATGGATTCCGTTGAAGATTTTTGATGGAAAATGAATTCCGTCGAAAATGGATGAATAAAATAAATGCAAAAGAAATTGATTTTGTGAATTTTTTCGACGAAAAATATATGCCGTCGAAGATTTTTGACGGAAAATGAATTCCGTCGAAAATGGATGAATAAAATAAATGCAAAAGAAATTGATTTTATGAAGTTTATCGACGAAAAATGGATTCCGTCGAAGATTTTTGACGAAAAATGTATTCCGTAGAAAACGGATTAATAAAATAAATGCAAAAGAAATTGATTTTGTGAAGATTTTTGACGGAAAATGAATTCCGTAGAAAACGGATGAATAAAATAATTGCAAAAGAAATTGATTTTGTGAAGTTTTTCGACGGAAAATGGATTCCGACGAAGATTTTTGACGAAAAATGAATTCCGTCGAAAATGGATGACTAAAATAAATACAAAAGAAATTGATTTTGTGAAGTTTTTCGACGGAAAAAGAATTTCGTCGAAAACAGATTAATAAAATAAATACAAAGGAAATTGATTTTGTAAGTTTTTCGACGTAAAATGGTTTCCGTCGAAGATTTTTGACGGAAAATGTATTCCGTCGAAAATGGATGAATTAAATTAATGCAAAAGAAATTTATTTTGTGAAGTTTTTCGACGGAAAATTAATTCCGTCGAAAATGGATGACCAAAATAAATGCAAAAGAAATTGATTTTGTGAAGATTTTTGAATGAAAATGAATTCCGTCGCAAACGGATGAATAAAATAAATGCAAAAGAAATTGATTTTGCGAAGTTTTTCGACGGAAAATGGATTCCGTCGAAGATTTTTGAATAAAAATGTTTTCCGTCGAAAACGGATTAATAAAATAAATGCAAAAGAAATTGATTTTGTGAATATTTTTGACGGAAAATGAATTCCGTCGAAAGCGGATGAATACAATAAATGCAAAAGAAATTGATTTTGCGAAGTTTTTCGACGGAAAATGGATTCCGTCGAAGATTTTTGACAGAAAATGAATTCCGTCGAAAATGGATGAATAAAATAAATGCAATAGAAATTGATTTGATGAAGTTTTTCGACGAAAAATGGATTTTGTCGAAGATTTTTGACGAAAAATGTATTCCGTCGAAAACGGATGACTAAACTAAATGCAAAAGAAATTGATTTTGTGAAATTTTTCGACGGAAAAAGGATTTCGTCGAAAACGGATTAATAAAATAAATGCAAAGAAAATTGATTTTGTGAGTTTTTCGACGCAAAATGGATTCCGTCGAAGATTTTTGACGGAAAATGTATTCCGTCGAAAATGGATGAATTAAATTAATGCAAAAGAAATATATTTTGTGAAGTTTTTCGACGGAAAATGAATTCCGTCGAAAATGGATAAATAAAATAAATGCAAAATAAATTGATATTGTGAAATTTTTCGATGGAAAACGGATTCCGTCGAAAATGGATGAATAAAACAAATGCAAAAGAAATTGATTTTATGAATTTTTTCGACGAAAAATGGATTCCGTCGAAGATTTTTGACGGAAAATGAATTCCGTTGAAAATGGATGAATAAAATAAATGCAAAAGAAATTGATTTTATTAATTTTTCGACGAAAAATGGATTCCGTTGAAGATTTTTGACGAAAAATGTATTCCGTCGAAAACGGATGAATAAAATAAATGCAAAAGAAATTGATTTTGTGAAGTTTCTCGACGGAAAATGGATTCCGTAGAAGATTTTTGACGGAAAACGAAGATTTTTGACGGAAAATGAATTCCGTCGAAAACGGATGAATAAAATAAATGCAAAAGAAATTGATTTTGTGAAGTTTTTCGACGAAAAATGGATTCCGTAGAAGATTTTTGACAGAAAATGGATTCCGTCGAAGATTTTTGACGAAAAATGTATTCTGTCGAAAACAGATGCCTAAAATAGATGCAAAAGAAATTGATTTTGTGTAGTTTTTCGACGGAAAAAGAATTTCGTCGAAAACGGATTAATAAAATAAATGCAAAGGAAATTGATTTTGTAAGTTTTTCGACGGAAAATGGATTCCGTCGAAGATTTTTGACGGAAAATGTATTCCGTCGAAAATGGATGAATTAAATTAATGCAAAAGAAATATATTTTGTGAAGTTTTTCGACGGAAAATGAATTTTGTCGAAAATGGATGAATAAAATAAATGCAAAAGAAATTGATATTGTGTAATTTTTCGATGGAAAACGGATTCCGTCGAAAATGGATGAATAAAATAAATGCAAAAGAAATTGATTTTATGAATTTTTTCGACGAAAAATGGATTCCGTCGAAGATTTTTGACGGAAAATGAATTCCGTTGAAAATGGATGAATAAAATAAATGCAAAAGAAATTGATTTTATTAATTTTTCGACGAAAAATGGATTCCGTTGAAGATTTTTGACGAAAAATGTATTCCGTCGAAAACGGATGAATAAAATAAATGCAAAAGAAATTGATTTTGTGAAGTTTTTCGACGGAAAATGGATTCCGTAGAAGATTTTTGACGGAAAATGGATTCCGTCGAAGATTTTTGACGGAAAATGAATTCCATCGAAAACGGATGAATAAAATAAATGCAAAAGAAATTGATTTTGTGAAGTTTTTCGACGGAAAATGGATTCCGTCGAAGATTTTTGACGGAAAATGAATTCCGTCGAAAATGGATGAATAAAATAAATGCAAAAGAAATTGATTTTGTGAAGTTTTTCGACGGAAAATAGATTCCGTCGAACATTTTTGACGGAAAATGAATTCCGTCAAAAATGGATGAATAAAATAAATGCAAAAGAAATTAATTGATTTTATGAAGTTTTTCGACAAAAAATGGATTCCGTCGAAGATTTTTGACGGAAAATGTATTCCGTCGAAAACGGATGAATAAAATAAGTGCAAAAGAAATTGATTTTGTGAAGATTTTTGACGGAAAATGAATTCCATCGAAAACGGATGAATAAAATAAATGCAAAAGAAATTGAATTTGTGAAGTTTTTCGACGGAAAATGGATTCGGTCGAAGATTTTTGACGGAAAATGAATTCCGTCGAAAATGGATGAATAAAATAAATGCAAAAGAAATTGATTTTGTGAAGTTTTTAGACGGAAAATGGATTCCGCGAAATTTTTTTATGGAAAATGAATTCCGTCGAAAATGGATGAATAAAAGAAATGCAAAAGAAATTGATTTTGTGAAGTTTTTCGACGCAAAATGGATTCCGTCGAAGATTTTTGTTGGAAAATGAATTCCGTCGAAAATGGATGAATAAAATAAATGCAAAAGAAATTGATTTTGTGAATTTTTTCGACGGAAAATATATGCCGTCGAAGATTTTTGACGGAAAATGAATTCCGTCGAAAATGGATGAATAAAATAAATGCAAAAGAAATTGATTTTATGAAGTTTATCGACGAAAAATGGATTCCGTCGAAGATTTTTGACGAAAAATGTATTCCGTAGAAAACGGATTAATAAAATAAATGCAAAAGAAATTGATCTTGTGAAGATTTTTGACGGAAAATGAATTCCGTCGAAAACGGATGAATAAAATAATTGCAAAAGAAATTGATTTTGTGAAGTTTTTCGACGGAAAATGGATTCCGACGAAGATTTTTGACGAAAAATGAATTCCGTCGAAAATGGATGACTAAAATAAATACAAAAGAAATTGATTTTGTGAAGTTTTTCGACGGAAAAAGAATTTCGTCGAAAACAGATTAATAAAATAAATACAAAGGAAATTGATTTTGTAAGTTTTTCGACGTAAAATGGTTTCCGTCGAAGATTTTTGACGGAAAATGTATTCCGTCGAAAATGGATGAATTAAATTAATGCAAAAGAAATTTATTTTGTGAAGTTTTTCGACGGAAAATTAATTCCGTCGAAAATGGATGAATAAAATAAATGCAAAAGAAATTGATATTGTGAAATTTTTAGATGGAAAACGGATTCCGTCGAAAATGGATGAATAAAATAAATGCAAAAGAAATTGATTTTATGAAGTTTTTCGACGAATTCCGTCGAAGATTTTTGACGGAAAATGAATTCCGTTGAAAATGGATGAATACAATAAATGCAAAAGAAATTTATTTTATGAAGTTTATCGACGAAAAATGGATTCCGTCGAAGATTTTTGACGAAAAATATATTCCGTCGAAAATGTATGAATAATATAAATGCAAAAGAAATTGATTTTGTGTAGTTTTTCGTCGGAAAATGGATTCCGTAGAAGATTTTTGACGGAAAATGGATTCTGTCGAAGATTTTTGACGAAAAATGTATTCCGTCGAAAACGGATTACCAAAATAAATGCAAAAGAAATTGATTTTGTGAAGATTTTTGAATGAAAATGAATTCCGTCGAAAACGGATGAATAAAATAAATGCAAAAGAAATTGATTTTGCGAAGTTTTTCGACGGAAAATGGATTCCGTCGAAGATTTTTGAATAAAAATGTTTTCCGTCGAAAACGGATTAATAAAATAAATGCAAAAGAAATTGATTTTGTGAATATTTTTGACGGAAAATGAATTCCGTCGAAAACGGATGAATACAATAAATGCAAAAGAAATTGATTTTGCGAAGTTTTTCGACGGAAAATGGATTCCGTCGAAGATTTTTGACAGAAAATGAATTCCGTCGAAAATGGATGAATAAAATAAATGCAATAGAAATTGATTTGATGAAGTTTTTCGACGAAAAATGGATTCTGTCGAAGATTTTTGACGAAAAATGTATTCCGTCGAAAACGGATGACTAAACTAAATGCAAAAGAAATTGATTTTGTGAAATTTTTCGACGGAAAAAGGATTTCGTCGA
Organism: Gastrolobium villosum; assembly: GCA_032173675.1. NCBI lineage: Eukaryota > Viridiplantae > Streptophyta > Magnoliopsida > Fabales > Fabaceae > Gastrolobium > Gastrolobium villosum. The sequence goes on along the minus strand of JAVKPL010001597.1, from coordinate 3,222 downwards.
AAACGGATTAATAAAATAAATGCAAAGAAAATTGATTTTGTGAGTTTTTCGACGCAAAATGGATTCCGTCGAAAATGGATAAATAAAATAAATGCAAAATAAATTGATATTGTGAAATTTTTCGATGGAAAACGGATTCCGTCGAAAATGGATGAATAAAATAAATCCAAAAGAAATTGATTTTATGAATTTTTTCGACGAAAAATGGATTCCGTCGAAGATTTTTGACGGAAAATGAATTCCGTTGAAAATGGATGAATAAAATAAATGCAAAAGAAATTGATTTTATTAATTTTTCGACGAAAAATGGATTCCGTTGATGATTTTTGACGAAAAATGTATTCCGTCGAAAACGGATGAATAAAATAAATGCTGATTTTGTGAAGTTTTTCGACGGAAAATGGATTCCGTAGAAGATTTTTGACGGAAAACGAAGATTTTTGACGGAAAATGAATTCCGTCGAAAACGGATGAATAAAATAAATGCAAAAGAAATTGATTTTGTGAAGTTTTTCGACGAAAAATGGATTCCGTAGAAGATTTTTGACAGAAAATGGATTCCGTCGAAGATTTTTGACGAAAAATGTATTCTGTCGAAAACAGATGACTAAAATAGATGCAAAAGAAATTGATTTTGTGTAGTTTTTCGACGGAAAAAGAATTTCGTCGAAAACGGATTAATAAAATAAATGCAAAGGAAATTGATTTTGTAAGTTTTTCGACGGAAAATGGATTCCGTCGAAGATTTTTGACGAAAAATGTATTCCGTCGAAAATGGATGAATTAAATTAATGCAAAAGAAATATATTTTGTGAAGTTTTTCGACGGAAAATGAATTCTGTCGAAAATGGATGAATAAAATAAATGCAAAAGAAATTGATATTGTGTAATTTTTCGATGGAAAACGGATTCCGTCGAAAATGGATGAATAAAATAAATGCAAAAGAAATTGATTTTATGAATTTTTTCGACGAAAAATGGATTCCGTCGAAGATTTTTGACGGAAAATGAATTCCGTTGAAAATGGATGAATAAAATAAATGCAAAAGAAATTGATTTTATTAATTTTTCGACGAAAAATGGATTCCGTTGAAGATTTTTGACGAAAAATGTATTCCGTCGAAAACGGATGAATAAAATAAATGCAAAAGAAATTGATTTTGTGAAGTTTTTCGACGGAAAATGGATTCCGTAGAAGATTTTTGACGGAAAATGGATTCCGTCGAAGATTTTCGACGGAAAATGAATTCCATCGAAAACGGATGAATAAAATAAATGCAAAAGAAATTGATTTTGTGAAGTTTTTCGGCAGAAAATGGATTTCGTCGAAGATTTTTGACGGAAAATGAATTCCGTCGAAAATGGATGAATAAAATAAATGCAAAAGAAATTGATTTTGTGAAGTTTTTCGACGGAAAATGGATTCCGTCGAAGATTTTTGACGGAAAATGATTTCCGTCAAAAATGGATGAATAAAATAAATGCAAAAGAAATTAATTGATTTTATGAAGTTTTTTGACGAAAAACGGATTCCGTCGAAGATTTTTGACGGAAAATGTATTCCGTCGAAAACGGATGAATAAAATAAGTGCAAAAGAAATTGATTTTGTGAAGATTTTTGACGGAAAATGAATTCCGTCGAAAATGGATGAATAAAATAAATGCAAAAGAAATTGATTTTGTGAAGTTTTTCGACGGAAAAAGAATTTCGTCGAAAATGGATTAATAAAATAAATGCAAAAGAAATTGATTTTGTGAAGTTTTTAGACGGAAAATGGATTCCGCGAAATTTTTTGATGGAAAAAGAATTCCGTCGAAAATGGATGAATAAAATAAATGCAAAAGAAATTGATTTTATGAAGTTTATCGACGAAAAATGGATTCCGTCGAAGATTTTTGACGAAAAATGTATTCCGTAGAAAACGGATTAATAAAATAAATGCAAAAGAAATTGATTTTGTGAAATTTTTGACGGAAAATGAATTCCGTCGAAAACGGATGAATAAAATAATTGCAAAAGAAATTGATTTTGTGAAGTTTTTCGACGGAAAATGGATTCCGACGAAGATTTTTGACGAAAAATGAATTCCGTCGAAAATGGATGACTAAAATAAATACAAAAGAAATTGATTTTGTGAAGTTTTTCGACGGAAAAAGAATTGCGTCGAAAACAGATTAATAAAATAAATACAAAGGAAATTGATTTTGTAAGTTTTTCGACGGAAAATGGTTTCCGTCGAAGATTTTTGACGGAAAATGTATTCCGTCGAAAATGGATGAATTAAATTAATGCAAAAGAAATTTATTTTGTGAAGTTTTTCGACGGAAAATTAATTCCGTCGAAAATGGATGAATAAAATAAATGCAAAAGAAATTGATATTGTGAAATTTTTAGATGGAAAACGGATTCCGTCGAAAATGGATGAATAAAATAAATGCAAAAGAAATTGATTTTATGAAGTTTTTCGACGAATTCCGTCGAAGATTTTTGACTGAAAATGAATTCCGTTGAAAATGGATGAATACAATAAATGCAAAAGAAATTTATTTTATGAAGTTTATCGACGAAAAATGGATTTCGTCGAAGATTTTTGACGAAAAATGTATTCCATCGAAAACGGATGAATAAAATAAATGCAAAAGAAATTGATTTTGTGAAGATTTTTGACGGAAAATGAATTCCGTCGAAAATGGATGAATAAAATAAATGCAAAAGAAATTGATTTTGTGAAGTTTTTTGACGAAAATGGATTCCGTCGAAGATTTTGGACGGAAAATGAATTCCGTCGAAAATGGATGAATAAAATAAATGCAAAAGAAATTGATTTTATGAAGTTTATCGACGAAAAATGGATTCCGTCGAAGATTTTTGACGAAAAATGTATTCCGTAGAAAACGGATTAATAAAATAAATGCAAAAGAAATTGATTTTGTGAAATTTTTGACGGAAAATGAATTCCGTCGAAAACGGATGAATAAAATAATTGCAAAAGAAATTGATTTTGTGAAGTTTTTCGACGGAAAATGGGTTCCGACGAAGATTTTTGACGAAAAATGAATTCCGTCGAAAATGGATGACTAAAATAAATACAAAAGAAATTGATTTTGTGAAGTTTTTCGACGGAAAAAGAATTGCGTCGAAAACAGATTAATAAAATAAATACAAAGGAAATTGATTTTGTAAGTTTTTCGACGGAAAATGGTTTCCGTCGAAGATTTTTG
>JAVKPL010001596.1:0-16828 GCA_032173675.1 Gastrolobium villosum | reverse complement strand
AGCCGTTAGATAAAAAAGATCAACGACTCTGATTTGTAAGCATGTGACACCGTTAATCTTGTTTTATCTAACGGCTCTGAGATAAGGTGTCAAATTTCAAATTTGACACTGGTGTCAAAGGATCATATATATATATATATATATATATATATATATATATATATATATATATAGGAATAGATCATTTGACTCCAGAGTAAGACCTACAAGTCTTACTACTCATCCTAGCCGTTGATTTCCGTTCATCCAACCGTTATAGTTTAGAAAATTATTTTAATTAATTAATTATTAATTACATTATAAATGACAACCGTCGATTTCCGTCCATCAACGGCTGAGATGGGGAGTAAGACTAAAAGTCTTACTCTGGAGTCAAAAGAACCCTCCTATATATATATATATATATACATATATATATATATATATATATATATATATATTTGCAAAATACTTCTTTGGATTTTTTTTGTTTAATTAAAATCAATTTTAAAAGATGACATGATTTTGAACTTCATATTCCATTAACTCAAAATTGAATTTTTGTGATTTAACTTCTTCGGTAAATATATTTTTATTTTCATTTTGTTCGACTTTTTTTTTTGTTTACTTTATCTTAGAAATAAAGTAAATATTTTTAAAAATAGTAATAATTACACAGTTAATTCGTTTAAGATAATTACACAAATATTTTTAAATACTAGGTATAAGTTTACAACATAAAATGGTTTCTTAATGTGTTTTAATGTAAATAAAATCAACGAGTTCTCCATTTTAATTTTATTAAAAACATTTCTATTGCCTACTGATCGCAGTATTCTTCCAGAGACGCAGACATCTAATCCTTTGACAATGTATTGGATAGTTCCTCATGCATAGGATAATTTTGAGCTTGAATTTTATAAATGTTACATATAAATATACACTTTGTAAACCGTGAAACCGATCCTTTCTAAATTTCTTCGTAATCCATAACTATGAAGCACCAACACTTCAAAAACTCTGACGTGTCGTGTCCGACATTTTCGGACACTCTGACACTCCCCGAGACTCCAACACGCGTTATAGAAATTTTAAAAAAATGTAAAGGTTACGTTGTGTTGAGTTTTTAGTTCTAACTATTATATTCGTTGGATTACGATTACTATTTTATTGAGTTTAATATAAATATTTGAGATATTTTATGTTTCTTTGCAAAATTTATGAATATTATAAGTTTAGATTATTTTTTTGTTAAATTATTAAATATTAAATATAATATACACTACATAAATTAAAAATATTATTTAATATCAAAACGTGTGTCGAAAACTAATTTTAAAATTAACATATCAGAGTGTCATGACGTATCGTGTTACGTGTACCGTGTCAGTATCGATGCTACATAGATTCATTAACATAATATAGAAATCAAATATTCCCTATCCGCTACGTAATCTCCAATTTATTGTCTTGGGAAAGGCCATTGAGAACTGTCGTGGGAATTCTTTACGCAGTTAGTAGAGTCTTTTTAATAATATATTAATTGGTCGAAGATTGATATTTATTTGTATGCGTATGGTGGTAAATTCTCGTCAAGTACTGATCAGCCCTCAAGGAATTAGGTCACACACGGTTGAATTTAGTTCACAAAGGTGTTTTAATAGTTGGACGTGACGATTAGTTCACATAGGTGTTTTGATGAAATAGATGGACGTGACGGGATCTTTTCTCTATCATGCAGAATGATTTTGTGGAATAGAATTTTCAATGTCGCAATTGTGTATTTTGATTGAAATAAGAGGAGAGAATGGATATCTACAAGGCATTCTGATACTCAAGTCAAGTCAGTGAACTATATTGTTAAGATTTAGTTAGAATTTTATATTTAGTATATATTCAGTAATTTGCTGATGAGGAAATTTATATTAGACTTGTGCTGTTGGGATCTAATTATTTGCGTTGGGGAATATGTTGCGAGATTATATGTACACATATTTAACGCATTTAACTTAAACTTATGTTAAACTATTATTTCATTTGGTTCTATATGGCTCTTAATATAGATCTACATCAAGTAATAAAATTCCGAGTTCGATCATTGATAATTTCGAGGCATTTGGGTTATTGCAAACTGTAAAATGCCGAGCAAATCATTGGAATATTTAAAGGGTCTGTTCTTGTCAGCCCCTTTAGATCTAATAGATTAGGCGAAAAGTTAATAGCCTATATCGAGAAGTTTTCAGAGGGCATTCCCTAATAAGATATAAAGTCTCATTATTCTCCTTATTTCTGCACTACGACCTACTATACATTGACAGTTAACGCAACACGCCTTGCGGTAGAGGCAACATTTGACACGTACAATTCTGTCCCCTCTCCTTATTCTCTGCCCCATGCTGGAAGAGTCATATCTCCCCCTCTAAATTAGAGGTGTCAAATTGGCCGTCCCGCTTCTCCATTCTATTTCCGTCAAAAAATGAATCAGCCCACCTTATTTCACTTTTGAAAATGGACTAAAAACTAAGCCTGCCCTATATTGTTTGGCCGATTGGGCGGGTTGGCCCGCCCGCGCAAATCTATTTTACACTGATATGCCCATGCGCGTCATCCGCCAAAAATTGAGTCTTGCCCTGGTTTTGATATGGATTGAAAATTTTAGTCTGCCCCATCCCATTTGCTAGGTTAGGCGGGTTAGTCCGCCGAGCCGAGCAATTTTGCCGGCTCTACTCTGAATACCCTCTTCTCCCAAATAAATAAACATATATATTCTATTCATTTTCATGAGTTATTACTTTGTTAAAAATATAGAACCACCATAGCCAAAGACACTCCACATTGTAGTACATCTATCTTGCACATGAGAAGCTCTAACAAATCCTTGATTCATAATATTGCTTATATTAAGATACTTTACCCCCTTGAAGGATACATGAACTTCGGCTGTACACACAAACACTAACAGTTCAGGACCAATGTCTCGGTGCTTCGATGTTACGTTCATAAAAGACTCTGATGAGAAAAGGGAAAATAGAAAACAAAAATATATTTTGTTACAATAGTCGACTACAAGGTATGACGTATGAGAATTTTGTTGAATAAACTTTAAATGTTTTGTTAGTTTTATATTTAATAGTCTTAATTAAGGAGTTATGTGTTTAGATAAGTGAAAGGCCAAGAGTTGTAAGAAAGTGAAAGGCCAAGAGTTGTGAGAAAGTGAAAGGCCAAGAGTTAGAGAGGCCAAGAGTTAGAAGTTTAGTTTTGTGGTTTATGGCTAATTTAATGTTTGGTTCATGAAAAGGCAATCTAGTGCCTATATAAACTAATCCATATTGTAAGCAACATATCACAAGAAAAAGAGAAATACAAGTTTTGTCTTCTCCACAAGAAAATAGTTGTTTTTATTTTAAGTTCTACATTATAGTGATACCACAAATTGGTATCAGAGCTATGGAGAGGGGGAGTGATATGGCACAACCTAAGTTGACGAAGGAGAACTACGAGAATTGGAGCATCCAGATGAAGGCTCTTCTCGGATCCCAGGACGTTTGGGAGAATGTTCAAGCAGGTTTTGTAGAACCACAGGACACTGGAGGCCATTCGGCGGCTCAAACCAAAGCGTTGAAAGAGACGCGTGCAAAAGACAAGCTGGCGTTATTCATGCTCTTCCGAGCTGTAGACGAATCCGGGTTCGAGAAGATAGCAAATTGTGAGACCTCAAAGGCAGCCTGGGACATCTTAGCAAATGTCTATAGAGGAGCTAACCGGGTTAAACAAGTCCGGCTTCAAACCCTTCGTGCCGAGTTGGAGGGAATGAAGATGAAGGACACGGAAAGAGTATCCGGGTTCGTTGCCCGGGTTCAAGGAATTGTGACCCAGTTAAAACGGAATGGAGAAGATATACCTGACACCAAAGTGGTGGAGAAAATCTTGAGATCTTTGACAGACCAGTTCGAAAACGTGGTTTGTGCCATAGAGGAGTCCAAGGACCTGTCTACACTCACCATTGATGAGTTGGCGGGTTCCCTTGAAGCGCATGAACAAAGAAAGAAGAAGAAGGAGGAAACTCTTGAGCAGGCACTTCAGACCAAAGCAACAATTAAAGATGAGAAGATGCTCTATTCTCAAAATTTTCGAGGTAGAGGACGTGGCCGCGGTGGACGAGGTACTAGCCGTGGTGGTAGAGGTCGATGCCGAAGTCAAGAAGTGTATAGTGATGAGGTAGGACAGTCAAATCAACAAAATTGGAGAGGAAGAGGACGAGGTCGACGAGGAGGTCGGTCACATTATTCAAACATCGAGTGTTACAAATGTGGAAAGTTTGGTCACTATGCAAAAGATTGTAACTCGGACAAGTGTTACAACTGTGGCAAAGTCGGACATTTCGCAAGAGAATGCAGAGAGGAGAAAAAGGTGGAGGAGACGTCCAACCTAGCCACAGAAGGCGAGATGAAGGATGGTGTCTTGTTAATGACACACAGTAAAGGAAGTCCAGACGATGACATGGAGTGGTATCTTGACACGGGTGCGAGCAACCACATGTGCAGACATAAGGACTTCTTCAAGGAGATGAGAAAGGTGGAAACCAGACATGTTTCGTTCGGGGATGCCTCAAAGGTTGAGGTAAAAGGCCGAGGTACGATCTGTTTCCTACAAAAGGACGGGTTAATTGACTCAATTCGAGATGTGTACTATGTACCCGACCTAAAAAGCAATATTTTAAGTATGGGTTGTAACGACCTCAATCCCTATAGCAGATATTGTCCGCTTTCCCCCCTTCCGGGACTCACGGTTTTACGTTCTGGGGTTACCCCCAAAAGGCCTCCACTAGGAAAGGTATCCACACCCATATATATGGCATGCTTCGTTCCCCTCTCCAACCGATGTGGGACTTTACATCCTCCCCCACTGGGAATACAGCGTCCCCGTTGTACACACCGGTCCAGGACCAGGCTCTGATACCATTTGTAATGGCCTCAACTAGGAAAAGTATCCACACCCATATATATGGCATGCTTCGTTTCCCTCTCCAACCGATGTGGGACATTACATCCTCCCCCACTGGGAATACAGCGTCCCCGCTGTACACACCGGTCCAGGACCAGGCTTTGATACCATTTGTAACGGCCCCAATCTCTATAGCAGATATTGTCCGCTTTGCCCCCCTTCCGGGACTCACGGTTTTACGTTCTGGGGTTACCCCCAAAAGGCCTCCACTAGGAAAGGTATCCACACCCATATATATGGCATGCTTCGTTCCCCTCTCCAACCGATGTGGGACTTTACATCCTCCCCCACTGGGAATACAGCGTCCCCGCTGTAAACACCGGTCCAGGACCAGGCTCTGATACCATTTGTAATGGCCTCAACTAGGAAAGGTATCCACACCCATATATATGGCATGCTTCGTTCCCCTCTCCAACCGATGTGGGACATTACATCCTCCCCCACTGGGAATACAGCGTCCCCGCTGTACACACCGGTCCAGGACCAGGCTTTGATACCACTTGTAACGGCCCCAATCTCTATAGCAGATATTGTCCGCTTTGCCCCCCTTCCGGGACTCACGGTTTTACGTTCTGGGGTTACCCCCAAAAGGCCTCCACTAGGAAAGGTATCCACACCCATATATATGGCATGCTTCGTTCCCCTCTCCAACCGATGTGGGACTTTACATCCTCCCCCACTGGGAATACAACGTCCCCGCTGTACACACCGGTCCAGGACCAGGCTCTGATACCATTTGTAATGGCCTCAACTAGGAAAGGTATCCACACCCATATATATGGCATGCTTCGTTCCCCTCTCCAACCGATGTGGGACATTACATCCTCCCCCACTGGGAATACAGCGTCCCCGCTGTACACACCGGTCCAGGACCAGGCTCTGATACCATTTGTAACAGCCTCAATCCCTATAGCAGATATTGTCCGCTTTGCCCCCCTTCCGGGACTCACGGTTTTACGTTCTGGGGTTACCCCCAAAAGGCCTCCACTAGGAAAGGTATCCACACCCATATATATGGCATGCTTCGTTCCCCTCTCCAACCTATGTGAGACTTTACATCCTCCCCCACTGGGAATACAGCATCCCCGTTGTACACACCGGTCCAGGACCAGGCTCTGATACCATTTGTAACAACCCCAAACCCTGTAGCAGATATTGTCCGCTTTGCCCCCCTTCCGGGACTCACGGTTTTACGTTCTGGGGTTACCCCCAAAAGGCCTCCACTAGGAAAGGTATCAACACCCATATATAACCACGGCTCATTCTGGTGCACCCCAGAACGTAAAACCGTGAGTCCCGGAAGGGGGGCAAAGCGGACAATATCTGCTATAGGGATTGGGGCTGTTACAAATGGTATCAGAGCCTGGTCCTGGACCGGTGTGTACAGCAGGGACGCTATATTCCCAGTGGGGGAGGATGTAAAGTCCCACATCGGTTGGAGAGGGAAACGAAGCATGCCATATATATGGGTGTGGATACCTTTCCTAGTGGAGGCCTTTTGGGGGTAACCCCAGAACGTAAAACCGTGAGTCCCGGAAGGGGGGCAAAGCATATCTGCTATAGGGATTGAGGCTGTTACATGGGTCAACTGATGGACAAAGGTTACTCGGTTATTATGAAAGACCGGGTATTGTATTTGAAAGATGAACAAGGTCGGCTGATAGTTCAGGTTCAAATGGGTAAGAATCGTACGTATAAACTAAATCTGAAATGTATACAGGTTGAATGTTTACAAGCCGAGGTGGAAGATAACGCGTCACTTTGGCATCTCCGGTTTGGTCACCTACATTATGGTGGTATAACCGAGTTGGCAAAGAAGAAGATGGTGGAAGGGTTACCTGGCATCAAATTTGAAGGAAAGTTTTGTGAGAGTTGTGTACTTGGCAAGCATGCCAGGACCACGTTTCAGAAGATGGCAAGATTCCGGGCTAAACAACCTCTGGAACTAATACATACCGACTTGTGTGGACCCATCAATCCGAGTTCCTTCAGCGGTAAGAAGTATTTTATTTCCTTTATTGATGATTTCTCACGGAAAACTTGGGTTTACTTTCTGAAGGAGAAGTCCGAGGTGTTTGATGTGTTCAAAAGGTTCAAGGTGATGATTGAGAAGGTAACAAGAAGCTATATCAAATCGGTGCGGTCTGACAGAGGTGGGGAATATACCTCAACAGCGTTTATGTATTTCTGTGAGGAACAGGGGATAAGGAGGTTTCTAACAGCACCATACTCACCATAACAGAATGGCGTGGCTGAAAGGAAGAACCGGACTATTCTTGACATGATTCGGTCAATGCCGAAGAACAAAAGGATGCCGAAGGAGTTTTGGGCGGAAGCTGTGCAGTGTGCTGTGTATGTGCAGAACCGATGTCCACATTCGAACTTGGATGATAAAACTCCACAGGAAGCATGGAGCGGTCAAAAGCCTTCAGTGGCTCATCTCAGAGTTTTTGGCAGTATAGCCTATGCACACATACCGGACCAGCTCAGAACCAAGCTCGAGGATAAAAGCAAGAAATATGTATTTATTGGATATGATGAAAAAACAAAGGGGTATAAGCTGTTTGACCCCGTCAACAAGAAAGTCATAGTAAGCAGAGATGTAAAGCTCAATGAAGCAAATGAGTGGGACTGGAACAATTCTTCTGAGGTAAACTTTGAAGACGGAATCTCAACACAAATTATCAACCCGGCAAGTCCTGAAGCTTCTGATGATGAAGATGAGGTACGACAACCCAGGATGCGAAGCATACAAGACATATATGAGTCAACAAGTGAGGTACATTTTGTTTGTCTTCTTGCAGACTCTGAGAACATAAGTTCTGAAGAAGCCATCCGAGATAAGAAATGGCAAGATGCCATGGATGAGGAGATAGAAGCCATTGACCGAAATAACACATGGGAGTTAGCCGAGCTACCAGAAGGAAGTCGGCCCATTGGAGTGAAGTGGGTGTTCAAGAAGAAGATGAATGCTCAAGGGGAGATAGAACGATATAAAGCTCGACTAGTTGCAAAAGGTTATAAGCAGAAGGCTGGAATTGACTATGACGAGGTGTTTGCCCCTGTTACAAGGATGGAGACAATTCGGCTACTCATCTCACAGGCTGCTCAATACATATGGCCAATGCATCAAATGGATGTAAAGTCGGCATTTTTGAATGGTGTTCTTGAAGAAGAAGTTTATGTGGAACAACCGCCGGGCTACATGAAGGCAGGAGAAGAGAAGAAGGTGCTGAGATTGAAGAAAGCACTTTACGGGTTGAAGCAAGCACCACGGGCATGGAATGCTCGTATTGACAAATATTTCAAGGAGAATGGACTTGAACAATGTCCATATGAACATGTTGTTTATGTCAAGAAAAATGGAGGAGACTTGTTAATTGTGGCTCTTTATGTTGACGACCTCATTTTTATGGGAAACAATGCCAAGATGATACAAGAGTTCAAGAGCACAATGACAAGAGAGTTCGAAATGACAGATCTCGGTTTGATGAAGTTCTTTCTTGGTTTGGAAGTAAAACAAAATGAGAAGGGAATCTTCGTGTCACATGAGGCTTATGCAAAAAAGATTTTGAAGAAGTACAAGATGGAAGATTGCAACCCAGTTTCAACACCAATGGAACCCGGTTCAAAACTCTCTAAGTTTGATGGAGGAGACCGTGTTGATGCAAGCAAGTACAGAAGTTTGGTGGGAAGCCTACGTTATCTCACATGTACGAGGCCGGATATCTCGTTAAGTGTCGGCATAGTAAGTCGATTCATGGAGGAGCCGAGATACACACATTGGAAGGCGGTAAAGAGAATTCTGAGGTATGTTCAAGGTATAGTTTCACACGGGTTACTCTACTCGAGCTCGGCAAAATACAAGTTGATTGGATATTCTGACAGTGATTGGTGTGGAGACGTAGATGATCAAAAGAGCACGGCTGGTTATGTGTTTTTCATGGGCAACACGACATTCACCTGGATTTCGAAGAAGCAACCTATTGTGACACTGTCGACATGTGAAGCTGAATATGTAGCTGCATCTTGGTGTGTTTGTCATGCAATGTGGCTTAGGAATTTGCTAAGCAAGTTGGAGGAAAAACAAGTCGGTCAAACTGTGATCCGAATTGACAATAAGTCGGCTATAGAGCTAGCCAAGAACCTGGTAAATCATGAAAGAAGCAAGCATATTGACGTCCGATTTCACTTCATCCGGGATCAAGTAAAGGAAGGAAATGTGGAGCTAACACACGTGACCAGTCAAGAGCAAGTCGGGGACATCTTCACAAAGCCACTGCCGACGTTGCTGCTCAACAATTGCAAGAAGATGCTTGGGATGAAAGATGGCAGAACCATTTAAGTTTATGAAGGAGAATTGTTGAATAAACTTTAAATGTTTTGTTAGTTTTATATTTAATAGTCTTAATTAAGCAGTCATGTGTTTAGGTAAGTGAAAGGCCAAGAGTTGTAAGAAAGTGAAAGGCCAAGAGTTGTGAGAAAGTGAAAGGCCAAGAGTTGTGAGAAAGTGAAAGGCCAAGAGTTAGAGAGACCAAGAGTTAGAAGTTTAGTTTTGTGGTTTATGACTAATTTAATGTTTGGTTCATGAAAAGGCAATCTAGTGCCTATATAAACTAATCCATATTGTAAGCAACATATCACAAGAAAAAGAGAAATACAAGTTTTGTCTTCTCCACAAGAAAATAGTTATTTTTATTTTAAGTTCTACATTATAGTGATACCACAAATTTGAGTCAATTGATACCGTTCATAACGCGTACCTATTGGTGTGATTCTCGTTAAATTTCTTCCCAGCTAGTGCATGCGCTTATGTTAGTGCTTTTTTTTTGGTTAGCTATGTTAGTCATATTATTTGACAGCGACATTCCATGATCACAATCTTTTAGGTCGCTGAAAATTTTGACCTTTCTACTCGTTTGACAGAGCACGACCAATCCCAACATTGTATGCCTGGGAAAGGTATACATAACAAGTTATATCTAAAATAGTATGATCAGATGCCCGGAAAACATAATTTTTTTTCGTTAAAATGATTATCTAAGTAAAATTATTAATAGTTTTAATTAACGAAACCAAAATGACAAATCTAACTTGGAATTTAGTTTTTATATGCATTTTTGTCTCACAATAATATTTGCACATCATCTTTCTAAAGTTATACTCATTTAGAGCTCGTTTAATTAGTGCAATTGATAAAGAGAATATGATAGAATAAGTTATCGTGTTATGCTTTTATCAATTGTTTGATATGCAGAGCGGATATGATATAGTTATGTGGTTGATTTTTCTTATCCTACCCAAAGCCTAATTACTTATCCCATTGGGGGTTTGGGTTAGAAAATGATAGAATAGGATAAGGAAATTTTTATTTTTATTTTTCTTAATATATCCTTGCGACGTTACAAACCCTCCTCCTTTGTCACATCAGACACATGATAGGATATGAGCTTATCATATACATGTCATATCCTATCCTTATTCAATTCTCTTATTCTATTCGTCCTTATCCTATCCTGTCCACCAAACTCGCGTTAAATGTTTTTAAATGATAAAACAAGAAAAACAACCATTTCAATAGATATTTTCTCTGTCCTGTATTTTCGGAACAAAAAAGTGCAACAAATAATGTAGACCCGTGGTATATAAATAACATTATTGTATGTCCTTGCCATCCTTTCTCTACGTGAAGCTCTTGTATACTCTTCCATCCACAAAGAACACTTTTCCGCCACTTATAAAATCCCCTCTCTGTTATTGTATTCAGCAGAATGAAAACATTCCCTCTTCTCATTCTCTTATCTCCTCTCTTTCAGTGTCACTCTCTAAACCCCAACTCCAACAGTGAGACTCACCATGAGAACACTACGCTCACTTCCAACACTCCCTTCAACCAAAACCAACACCCTCATGAAACAAAGCTGCATAACCATAACCCAACCATCAAAACCATCCAACAACAACAACTTACACCTATCATATGACACACATCAAGCAGCATTAAAATTAAACAAAATGATAAACCTAGAAGAACATAATAATTTTTCGTCCTTTCAATCATCATCATCATCTTCTTTTGGCCTTAGAACAGAGAAACTTGGAAAGAGGTGGATGGAGTACCAAGGCAAGAGCAATTGGGACGGTTTGCTTGACCCATTGGACGAAAATCTACGTTCTGAAATACTACGGTACGGTCATTTCGTAGAAGCTACGTATAAATCATTTGAGTTTGACCCTTGTTCCTCCAACTACGCAAACTGTATGTTCCCAAAGAGCACACTTTTCGAACGTTGTGGTTTACCTAACACAGGATACAAGGTAACGAAACATCTACGCGCAAACTCAGGGATTCAACTACCTAGTTGGGTTGACAAAGTACCAAGCTGGGTCGCAACTCAATCAAGCTACATCGGTTACGTGGCAGTGTGTGAAAACAAGGAAGAGATAAAAAGACTTGGTCGGCGAGACGTCGTCGTTGCATATAGGGGAACCACCACGTGCTTGGAATGGCTCGAGAATTTACGCGCCACTCTCACCAACCTCCAAAATATTCCATGCAATAGTGGGGCCATGGTGGAAAGTGGATTCTTGAGCCTCTACACGTCATCACTCTCCTCCACGAACCAATCGTTCTTGAGTTTGCAACAAATGGTGAAACAAGAGATTTCACGGATCCTCCAAACCTACGACGGAGAACCGCTTAGTCTCACCGTCACCGGCCATAGCCTCGGGGCGGCATTGGCCACGCTCACGGCGTTTGACATCAAAACCGCCTTCCCTCTCCCGCCGGTGACGGTTATCTCCTTCGGTGGTCCACGTGTCGGGAACCGGAGCTTCCGGCGGCAGCTTGAGAAGCAAGGGACGAAGGTTTTGCGAATAGTGAACTCCGATGATGTTATTACCAAGGTACCAGGTTTTTGTTTCGACGATGACGTGGCTCGCAAGGAAGGGCTCCACGTGGCTGGTATTCCGAGGTGGTTGCAGAATAGAGTGGAGGAGGCACAGTGGGTGTACGCTGAGGTTGGGAAGGAGCTTCGGTTGTGTAGCAGGGATTCTCCGTACCTCGGAAGCACGAATGTCGCCACGTGTCACGAGCTGAACACGTATCTTCACCTCGTCGATGGCTTTGTCAGTTCCACGTGTCCGTTCAAAGCCACCGCGAATAGGTTCCTTCCGCGGTGACAGCTACGGTACAGTGGGTAAATAACTAGTTGTAATAGAAAAAGAAAAAGAAAGGGAGAGAAGCATTAATTAATGGTTAATTGTGATTATTAGCTGTAGTGTAAAGTGATAATTTGTTGAATATCAATGATTAGACACTAACTTATTCTAGGAACCTCGTTCTTCTTTGAAGTCGCAGAAAGGTTACTTAAAAGAGATATAAACTGACTTGTTAGGTGAAATGGTTACATTCAGTCACAGTATTACGTGTTCATACTTAAGGTTTGGTTGTTAATTTAATATAATAGAAACCATTTTTTTTTTTAACCTCATTTGTTATCTTCTTTTATATAAACTTTTTTATTTCCTTTTATTATCAATTAAAATACTAGTTATTTCTCTTATATGATATGTTGCAATAACCTATGAAGCACCGACACTTCAAAAACCCTGACGTGTCGTGTCCGACACTCTCGGACACTTTTATAGAAATTCAAAAAAAGGTTTGTTGATTTGCGTTTTTTTAGTTCCAACTATTATTGGATTACGATTATCATTTTATTGAGTTTAAGATAAATATTTGGGATATGTTATGTTTCTTTACAAAATTTATGAATATTATAGGTTTAGATTCATTTTTTTTGTTAAATTATTGAATATTAAATATAATATATACTACATAAATTAAAAATATTATTTAATATCAAAACGTGTCCTAACGTGTCGGAATCTAACATTTTTTAGAATTAACGCGTCGGAGTGTCGTGTCGTATCGTGTCACGTGTCCCGTGTCGGTATCGGTGCTACATAGGCAATAACGAAATTACTTCTACTTTTTTTCATTTATATCTTTACTCAAAATATGATGAGGAAGAAGTTGAATACTAAATGTGATCAACAGCATTAAATTTGATAACAAATTGAAGAATGGATAAAAGCGTAATTAAGGAATAAAAAAAAATTCAAAAGGAGAGGAGACACCTAATTTAGTTAAAAAGCATAGCTTTTAAAGGTTAGAAATAATAAAAAATATGGTGTAATTGAGTCGAGAGTTGTAGAGTTATAAATTCTAAAACTTAATCAATAATAATTAGTTTGGATCGAATTTAACTAAATTAAACTAATCGGAACTAATTTAATTTTGTTTATTTATCCAACTCATCACTTCAATAGTATTTGATATACGCAGGCAAAGGGCATATTTTAGCACGATAAAAGTGTCGTTAAAAAGGTGAAGCTTGTTTGGATCTATCGGTGGTGGGAACCACTTTTGCATGGCTTAAAAAATCGACCTCGGTCGGTTATTACAGTTTCTCTTTTACATTTTTTTTTTTTTTTTTACACCATATAACAATCATACGTTTAAATTGTTGAAGGGGTCAAATTACATGGAAATAAAATGTATTTCATTTTTTAATGAAAGTAATTCACACTACAAGCAGTTTTTATATATATACCGTGGCGGAGCCGGGTTTCTATTGGAATCCGGGCCAACAAATTATATGTGTATTTATTTTTCTTAATTTTTATTAGTTAATATTATAATATATTTAAATTATATTAAATACAAAATACCTGAGTAGAGAGCATAAAAAAAGTTATAATTTTATTAAATATATTTTAATTTTTTTGATATAAGTGGAAATGGAACACATAACTTAACACAAGTTACCCAAATCACTCACCAAATATATTTTAATTTTATAATATGACCAAATTACAAATTTTAGCCTGAGCCAAATTACAATTTTAGATTGGGCCGAATTATAATTAATTATATAATTATACATGATAAGTACAATTTGTTAAAATTTAGCCCGAGCCAAGGCCACCCCCACCCACCATGTGGTTACGCCACTGTATATTATATATATAGGTAAAATTATTTCTACAGCCGCTTTACGTACAACAGCGACATGTGTATGGTTATGACTCCCCACACTTAATGTTTTCATCATTTGTATGGTCATGATTCTCCACATTTAATGCTTTCAAGTATATATATGGCAAGTATTTGGTTGCTGCACGTACACCAGCTGCAGAAATGTAAACCCTATATATGTATGGCTTATCGTTTCTCAAACTGCTTGAGATAACTTTATTTCCGGTTATTAAATCGTAATCGTACAAAGATGAATCAATTCTGATAAAGGAAGAGAGAAAAAGGTAATCATAACCATTCAAAGGTGAATCAATTAATATAAGGAAATAAATAAACAAAATGACTTAATTTTTAGGCGGAGATAAATAAATCTCAAGCTGCTTGAGAAATATTTTTTTCATATATATATATATATATATATATATATATGGGAAAAAAAATTTGAAGTTACTTTAGATAATATTATCTAATATTCGTCGAAACAACGTCGTTTTGAGGTTGAAAAATTAAAAAACTAGAGTGATAAAGACTATTATAACCCTGAAATAAATTAAAATTACAAAAATACCATGATTTCTGTCCCAAAAAGACGTCATTTTGATGAACATTAGATAAAGTTATCTAAAGTAATATCAGAAAAAACAAACCATATATATATATATATATATATATATATATATATATATATATATATATATATATATATATATATAGGCAGGTCTCACCCGGTGTCAAATTTTAAGTTTGACACCACATATAAGTTGTTAGATAAAAAAAATATAAAAGACTCTGATTTGTAAGCATGTGATACCATTGATCTTTTGTGATCTAATCAGCTCTCAGATGAGGTGTCAAACTTGAAATTTGACACCGATGTCAAATGATCCTACCTCATATATATATATGCGCTTATCATTTCTCAAGCCGCTTGAGATAATTTTATCTCCGGTTTCTAAATCATAATCGTGCAAAGATAGATCAATGACGATAAAGGAAGAGGGAGAAAAGGGAAATCATAATCATTCAAAGGTGAATTAATTAATATAAGGAAATAAATAAATAAAACGACATAATTTTGTGGTGGCCGGAAATAAATTTATCTCGAGTTATCGGAGAAATATTTTTCTATATATAGTCAACAATGTCATGTGTCAATTTCTTTTGAGCCGGGCTTCCTTACAAAAAGATTCACTTTTCTATAGCAACCTTCGTACTACAAATAATAATATTTGGTGCACATCACCAGATTCACCACTACTTTAATAAAAAGTAATATTTATCATTCGAAAAAAAGACATCATTTATATCATGTGCTTTTTTCATGTTATAAATTATTTTCCTTGGTCAAATTGGATTTTTGACTTTATTCAACATATAACAAACACATTTGTTTTAAATAAAGTTGGCAACCTTAAAAAGTTTGGATTTTAAAATAATACTTTACTCTCCTCCCAATCATTCTATTTCATTACCATATATTTGCTGATTTATCCTAATTGTCACCCTTAAATATTCTTAATTAATTCTTAAGCATTGTCAATGTCAACTCGTAATTATTAGGAAACAAACAGTCATTTATTTAGCAGATTTTTAGCCTTCTCATTTTGTCCTAAATTAAGTATTAATCAAATTAATTAATTTAGGATATTATTGCAAGGGAAAAGTTTTTATCCTTTTAAATAACACAACTTATATCATTTCACTCTCATAAAGAGGTGAGACCCACACCTTTATTTTTTTATCAACTCTCTCTCTCCTTAATCTATCTCTTTAAAATGACACACACTTTACCCTTATACTAAATTCTCATTATACTACCTAACATGGCGCCGTCCAAATCCATCATCATATACGGTCGGTCATGGTTGGAACGAGCACACACTATGGCTATTTGCGTACTTCACTTCGTCTGTCTTTATTTGTAGGTAGCGATGGTCAAATAGAATAAAGACGACGTGTGCACGAGTCACTGTTCAATTGTATCGTTGTTGGATTATGACAATTGCCGTTCCTCGCATTTCTCGTGATCTTCTTTCTTGTAATCCTTTTAAAATCAATTTAATTATAAAGTTCAATATATTGATAATTTAATTGAAACAATATGTTTTCGAAGAAAATTTAATAAGTGAGAGTATGATTATTTATGTTCATGAGCCCAATAACTTATATTTACTCTAACATTTTTCTAAACGAGAAATAACATAGTTAAATATTCCAAATTCTTATGCCTTTGTGTACTAAATAAAATAAAATAAAATTTTCTCATGTAGCATCTTTACACCTTTCTCTCAAATCCATAATCTTCTATTGTTACTATGATATCTTAATTGTTGATTTCTGCCATTCAACGGTTATTATTTTCATATATCAAATTCATTAATTAATTATTAATTTGTAATAAATGATAATTGTTGATTGACGAAATCAACGATTAAAATATGATAGTAACATTATTTGGTAGTAATAATATCCCATCCCACAATATTATCATTCCAGAATTAAGAAAAAAAATTATATAAACTTTTTTGCATTTTTTTAGGATAAAATACTTTTTTCTTTTCTTTAAGAGTTTTTTAAATTACACAATTTTTTCTATATTTTAAAAAATTACACTCACCTTCCCTAAATATTATTATGCGCTATTTTAAAATAATTTTAACAGGAACAAGTATCTTAATTACTCTTTGGACAGTCAGCAATCAGCATCTACCGCGGCTAATTTTGAATTCTTATTATAAATTTTGTGACTTTAGAACATGAAATGAATATTTTGGACGAAATCTCAATAATGCTGATAGTAGG
>JAVKPL010001595.1:0-170118 GCA_032173675.1 Gastrolobium villosum | reverse complement strand
CTCGCTCCAAAGTTCGTAATCTGGTGCGGTTTTGTGCCATTTTGGTGCTGACCCGCGCCATGCTTGGAACTCATAGTGTGCTATTTATTTTCCCTGTAAAAATACAATTAAAAGGTGAATATTAGTGACATTCAAAGAATCAATATAATTAGCCAATATGTATTTAATTTGCTCTCTTATGACTCAATTCTTGTCAATTTTATCACAGAAAAATCACACTTGCCAGAGGCACATCAAACCATTCCCAGATTTAAACGTTGCTGTCCCCAGCAATGTAAAAGACTTAATCCAGGAAATATTCACTTAATCTAACATAACAATCATAGTCACTCTCAGACTCAATATGCCATGTATGCCTGACTAAATATCATGAACTTCCAATAATGCCATCAGCTTCTTAAATATATAAATCTACATTGATTACCCCTCACACAGATAAATAATGTTCACTCAACACTCAGTGTTTAAGGGTATCATGAGCACTCAATTACTCAAAGCTATAACACTACCATATGCTTGATTATATTCTACAAAATTCTTGAAATTGAAGAATCAAACACATGCATTAATTGATCAAAAGGACTTCACAGGTTGTAACTTTGGCTGGGGTAATAGGTAGGAAAATTTGGATAGTAGCTCAAACAACCAAGAGATTGAAAATTGATATTATTTCATTTTTAACAATTTCAACTCAATTGTTTTGCTCCACTAACATTCCCACAGAATTCCGGGAATTCATTCCTTCCTGCCACCTTTTATTCTTTTCCTTTTTCTTGCTTTCTTTTTCTTTTTCTCTTTTCATTTTGCCCTTTCTTCTCTTTTTTTTTTTTTTTTTCTTGACCATTGTGGAGCTTACCTCACTTTCTTTACTTTATTTCCAACACTTTCAGTGATTCAATCTCAACCAAGGTAAGTTATATGGATATTGGCTAAGCCATTAATCAGGCCACAGGTCATTTTACAATAAATCAATTCAGGCTCAAAAGGGCTAGCAAGGGAAAATTTCATACAGGTGGGCTATTTTGGCCAATAGCTAATAAAAACAAAATGCCTTTGTCATATCAATCAATGCATGCATTACAGAGAAACAAATCAAGTTCTAGAGTATTACAACAGTGAGGCCTTTCAACAAAAATTTCAGTGTTTAGGCTCAAAACCTCACAGCTATGGTATCAATGTAGACTCAAGAAAATTGACTCCAGACATTATCAGAATTCACAATCTTAATTCAGACAACCGAGCAATCATGCAATCTAATTATGCCTATGCAATGTTATGTCAGAAAGTCATACAATATATTCCAAGAATTTAATCATGTACATTAAAAAGATGAGCACATTTAAACCTGGGATTTGTTCAAACACACCATTTTTTTTTTTTTTTTTTTTTTATAGCACACAAAATAACTAAGAAAATTAAAAGAGTTAGAATATCTCCCCTGATAGAAGAATTGCAGTTCTAAGGTGCAAGCCAACCATTCCCAGATTTAGAGCATTGCTGTCCTCAGCAATAATTAAACCCCAAGAAGGAAGAAAATCCTGCACAATAGAACAAATAGTGGCATATAGAAGAAACTATAATGCACACATTAAAACATCAGAGAAAAATATACCAACACAAAATAACTTAAAAATACGAAACAGAAAAATAAACTAATATACAAGATCTCCATCAGCAAGGAGATAAGATCAGCCCTCCATGTCATCCCCCTCAGCAGTGTGGGATGACTCAGCAAATGAAGGGTCTGGTGGTACTGGTTGCCTTGGTGTATGGGACCACCATTCCCAGATTTGATCCAAACCATGGATCCATGTTAAGAATTCTTTGAAACTTTGATTTTTCCGAGAGATAGAGTCTCGGTGTCTCTTGTCAAATTTCAGCTCCCGGTATCTCTTCCAACTTGTATCAAAGAATTTCACTACTTCCTTTCTTCTTACCTTCTTCTTTGTAGGAGTACGTCTCCTTTGGGGTTTCCTCCCATGTTTATCATCATCCTCATTGAGAATTTTGTGGGTATGGGAAGAAGGATCTTTATCCTTCAAATCAGTCTCTCGTTCCTTCAGTGCTTCAATCACCGCCTCCTTATTACCCCAGAAGATATCTTTTAGAGTTTGAGAAGGCTCCTTCAATTCAACTTTTGAGGCACTATCTTCTTTGTCCTCTTCTTTCTTTAAAACATCAAGATTAAAACAATCATCTTTGGGAGAAGAATATTTTATTGAGTCAAAGACGTTGATGGTAACGGCCTCATCATTCATTCTTAGCTCAAGCTTCCCGTTTTCAACATCAATCAATGCACGAGATGTAGCTAAGAAAGGTCTTCCCAAAAGAAGAGGCATCTCTTTTTCTTCCCCCATATCAAGTACCACAAAATCAGCAGGAAAGATGAACTTGTCCACCTTCACAAGAACATCCTCAATGATTCCACTAGGTTTCCTTAAAGATCTATCAGCAAGTTGAAGAGAAACCATAGTGGGTTTTAGTTCCGTGATCCCCAAAGATTTGCAAATAGAAAGAGGCATCAAATTAATGCTCGCCCCAAGATCACATAGTGCCCTTCTGATTTTTGTATTACCAATTTCAATGGGAATGTTGAAGCTTCCGGGATCACGAAGCTTAGGAGGATATTTTCTTGTAAGGATAGCACTGCACTCCTCAGTAAGTGCTACAGTTTGGCACTCTTGTAACTTGTGCTTCCTTGACAAAAGATCTTTCATAAATTTAGCATAATTTGGCATATTGACCAAAGCTTCAGCAAATGGAATATTAATATGAAGCTTTTTGAAAAGGTCCAAGAACCTGCCATAATGCTTTTTCTGATCATCCTGTTTGAATCTTTCAGGATATGGTGCCATAGCCCTTACATATTCAGGTTTGAGCTCAAACCTCTTCTTTTCAACAACAATAGGAGGCTCTTTTTCTTCACCTTTCTGAATAGGTGTTTGGACATTAGAAGGAATCTCCTCTTCTTTTTCTGGCTCCTCCACCACCTTAAGCTTTTCTGGAGCTCCTACCACCTTACCACTTCTAGTTGTGATAAACATACAATCCTCCTTGGAATTTTTAAATGTGTTACTAGAGGAAGTGCCTGGAGTTCTTTCAGCCACCTGCTTCGCTATCTGGCCAATTTGGTTCTCCAAATTTTTGATAGAAGCTTGTGTATTTCTAGTGTTTGCTCGAGTCTCCTCCATAAAAGCATTTGAATGTTGGGCCATTTGTCCCACTAGCTTTTCTAAATCAGAAGGTTCCTTTGGTTGAACTGGTGGTGGTTGCAAATAATTATTTGATTTGAAATCAAGACCAGTACCTTGCACCTTCCGCTGGAAATTATTGTTTCCTGGATGAAAATTCTGATTTCTTGAAATATTATGTGGTTGGGGTCGCTGGTCATACCACACACCATTTACGTGCACCTGTTGAGGAGGATCATCAGATAATAATGTTGGACATTCATTAGACTCATGATCATCCTTGCAATATTCACAAACAACTGCAGCAGCTTGAGCTTGTACATTAGAAAACTGCATCTTATCTACCCTTGAGGTTAGATTTGCTAATTGTTGTGATAGCAATTTATTCTCAGCCAGGACTGCATCATTATTATCTAGGTGCAAAATTCCCTTCTTAGGCTTGGCTGTCAAACCTTCATTTTCGTTGGCAGCCATTCTTTCAATTAACTCAAGAGTCTCATTTGCTCTCAAGGATTTGATGCTGCCACCTGCTGCACCATTCAATACCATCCGCACTTCAGGTTTACACCCATTGAAAAAAATTCTGACTTGATCACCATTAGTCATGGGGTAATGAGGACATCTCCTCATCAGATCCTTGAAGCGGTTCCATGCTGCACATATAGTTTCACCCTCAGCCTGAGTGAAATTGGTGATATCATTCACCATCTGGTTAAACCTCTCCATGGAAAAGAACTCAGCAAAGAATTTATTTGAAAGAATCTCCCATGATGGAATACTTCTTGCTGGTTGCCTTTCCAACCAATTCAAAGCCTTCCCTTTAAGAGCAAAGGGAAACAGTCTCAGCCTGACTGCATCATTGGACACCTGGGGGTGCTTGGTTGAGTCACAGATCATCAGAAATCTGTCAATGAACCTGTGAGGGTCCTCATCTGCCTCTCCGCCAAACTGAGCTCGCTCTACCAATTGAATATTGGCAGATTTGAGCTCCCAATTGTTGCCCGTTTCTGGATGAATAATGCTTGAATTAGGTCTGTTGAATGCTGGTGTGAGGATTGTATCCATGAGTGGATTGTCCACTTCATTATTGTTCCCAGCCATTGTTTTTGCTTCTTCGAACAGAATTCCCAACTCGTTAAATGCAAGCTTTTTCCGAGCAAGTTTTCTGTTCCTCTTTTCTGCTCTAGTGATCTCCAAATTAAGTGGAAATTCTGGAAGAGTACCTCGCATACAACTTCAGAAAAGAGATTAGTAGCACTGTTCAAATAAAATTAAAATAAATAAAATAAAAAAAATAAAAATATTCACAAATATTCACAAATCCAATCCTAAAGATCAAGATTATATGATATCAGAAACGCTAATCCCCGGCAACGGCGCCAAAAACTTGATGCTCTCCGGCAAGTATACCGATCGCACAAGTAATAAAGTGATAAATACAGTTCGTCTCCACAGGGATTAGATCTAATATCAAGTAAAATTTTTCTTAAAGAATGGAAGTTTTTCAAATAGGGATTTGTATGACAAATATTGTCAAATTGAGTGAAATTAAAAATAAAGACTTGTTTTTGTGTTTTTGAATTGAAAAAGAAAACAATACAATTGAAAATGGATTTTTAGAAAAATATGAGAAAAGTATTGTAGCCAGGGTTCATTCACCAAATGATCCCCGCTTTTTACTCCGGATTGATTTATAAAAATCATTTATATAATCACTCAGATAAATTATCATCTAAAAGATTTAATAGTTAACCCTCAATTCCTTGCAGGGTTAACCCTTTAATCCCATGAGAAACCCCAATTCCTTGCAATGTTTCTCATGGGATCAAGCAATGGGCGTGATAATTTAAGCATCTGCAATCGTATACACGTCTATTCCTAGCACGCATACAGATTGTTATCTTACCCCCTTTCGAGATCAAAACCCCAATATTCCTATCTAGGATTTTGATCCTCAGAATATCCCCAACTATCAGATTGATCAATTCTAATAAAGAGAATATAAAATTCGCACAGAGTAAAGATAAAGATAATTATATAAATTAAAAATCACAAATCAATCCTTCGTGTCAAGGGTTCACATATGGATCGTGACCCTGACTACAATAAAAATGATCTAGCCGATCAACATACTGATCGCTGATCTAAAATTCAACATAAAATTAAAACAAAAGATAAAGAAATACTAGATGTAGATGAAGAACGAAGAACAACTCCAGTGCTCTTCTCCTCCAATCTCCAGATCTGTCCTTGAATCCTGTCTCTGTGTTTTTTTCCTTTTTTCAGATCTACCAAGTCTGCTGACCTAATTCAGCAAATGTCACATTTATAATATTCTCTTCTCCTTCCAAAAATGCCCTCAGAAAAGACGGAGATCTGTTCCCGCAAACCCGCGCTGGTTGGCGCCGAATTGGCGCACAAATGGCGCTAGTTAGCGCCACTTTCACTATTCATTGGCGCTAACTAGCGCCACTTTCACTATTCATTGGCGCTGGTTGGCGCCACTTTGTCAATATATATGGCGCTAGTTAGCGCCACTTTTACTATTCATTGGCGCTAACTAGCGCCAACTCCCTTGACTTTTAGGCGCTAGCTAGCGCCAGTGCACTGTCTTGCGGCGCTAGCTTGCGCCATTTCCTTTGTAAATTGGCGCTCCCTTGCGCCAACCTTCTGTGTTATTGCGCTGAGAAGCGCCGCTTTCTTTCGTAAATGGGCGCTAGGTTGCGCCAACCTTCTGTGATATTGCGCTGACCAGCGCCAGTTTCTTCATGAGTGGGCGCTAGGTTGCGCCAAGGTTCTGTCTTGCTGCGCTGAGTAGCGCCACTTTGTTGCTACCTCGCGCCACTTTGATGTCCTCGCTCCAAAGTTCGTAATCTGGTGCGGTTTTGTGCCATTTTGGTGCTGACCCGCGCCATGCTTAGAACTCATAGTGTGCTATAACCGTGGAAAATTGCATTAACAGGTTTTTTTGTAATTCTTCATTTATTTTCCCTGTAAAAATACAATTAAAAGGTGAATATTAGTGACATTCAAAGAATCAATATAATTAGCCAATATGTATTTAATTTGCTCTCTTATGACTCAATTCTTGTCAATTTTATCACAGAAAAATCACACTTGCCAGAGGCACATCAATTTCCCTCAAAATATTTGTCAAAACAATTTCCATCAAAATTTTCATCCGAACACATTTCCATCGAAATTTTGAACGAAAAATATTCCGTCAAAATTTTTGACGAAATATTTTTTTTCGTTTAAAGCATTTCATGGAGGAAATCATTTTCGTCAAAACTTTTACCAAAAACTAAATGTCGATAGAAAATTTATTTTTGTAAAAATTTTCATTGGAGAAAAATTTTCGTCGCTTTTCGACGAATAGTATTCTGACGAAAAACTTTGTGACAATTTTCGTAGCTTGCAGCATAGAAATTTCATAAAAAACATTATCTTTTTTAATATTGGGAAAAGCACATAAATAATTTTGTTAGAAATTTTAAATTTAATTTAGTTTGTAAAATATAATAATTATATTAATTTTAAAAAGGGGTAAAATGGTAAAAATTTCTCATTAACCCTCCATTTTCCTCCCTTACCATTTTTTAACTCCCAAACAAGGGAAGAGAATACCCTCCAATTTCCTTCCCTTCCTTCCCCTCCCTTTCCCTTGGATCCCCTTCCTTCCCTTCCCCTCCAAACTCCCAAACAAAGCCTAAAAGAAATTAAAGAAAGTTATGTAAGATATATTTACAAAAAGTTTTTCCTCCTTTTCTTCGTCATTTGATTGACTTTGCAATTTTTGCCAAGATCAGGATATAGCTCAAATTAAGTGTAGTTATCTATTAATGACTTATTGACTATTTGATTATGCTATATTATCTTTAGTTAGTTGATGTTTCTCTGCGGATATGGATGGAGGATAACAGTATATGCTACATGTTCCATGTAGAAAGAGTGTTCCAGTTATCCACGCATATTTTTACAATATTTCTTACACTTTCTAGCAATATTTATTACGGAATAACGTATGTCAATTTAAAGGATATAAACTTATATCATTTTAGATTCAAATCGTTGATTTCCGTCCATCAACGGTTATAATTTATTGGATCAAAATTATTTATTAATTAATTAATAATATATTTGGCCTATTAAGTTTGATCCAATAAATTATAACAGTTAATGAACGGAAATCAACGGTTAAGGTTATATAAGGTTATATTCTTTAAAAGGATAGATGTTTTTCTCTATTTATTATTACTTAGTGTCTGTTTGGATTCTTTTTTTTTTTTAGTTTTTCTTCTCCTTATGAACAGAAGCTAGGATAAACAGATTTTTATAAAAGCTCTTACAATAAAAAGAGTTTTTTTTTATAACAAAAGAGTTTTTTTTATAATGAAGAAAAGTGTCTGTTTGGATCCTCTTTTTCATTAACTTAATTATTTTATCCTTATAAACAGATTTTATTGAAGCTCTTATAATAAAAAGAGTTTTTTTTTATAATGAAAAAAGCCAAAAGTCAAAAGCTCCTATAAGGAGCTTTTCTTAAGCTCTTATCATCTTTTTTTGAAATGTGTATTTTTTTTTAAATGAACAACTTTTATGTAACTTTTAATTAAGGTAAAAAATTTATATAATCTTCAAACAACTTGTAGCTTTATTTTTAAAGCTCTTTTTTTAACTTCAACTTAAAAAGTAACTTTTAGCTTTAAAAAAATAGCTCCCAAACAAGCTCCTAGGAGGAGCTTTTTTTGGGGAGTGTAGTGGATTGAGATTTTAATGGATTGCTTTTGAATAAAAAATCTATTGATATTCAATCAGGATTTTAAAGGATTGTAAAAAAGTTATGTGGTATACAATTAGGATTTTAAAATATTCTTTTAGAGTCCATCCAAATCTGGTGGTATTCAATCACGATTTTAAACAAAGAAAAATCAATCTTGTGGTACTCAAAATATATGACGATTTTAATGAATTTTATATTAGTATGGATTTTGTGAGACTTTTTAGTGAGAAGTATAAATAGTATGTCTCTCACAATCTCACCCTAAATTTTGGTATTTCTTGAGATTTCTCTATTCTAGTGTCTCACAATCTGCCATAACTCTCAAAGCCAAGGTATGTGCTTTTTTGACCTCTTATATATTTTCTTTGGTTTTGACATTCCTCCTTATGCTACTCTTCTTCATGATTAATTGATGATTTATGGTTGTTCTTGTTGTCTCTAATGATACGTTCAACTATATATATATATATATATATATATATATATATATATATATATCGTAGCACTGGTAATAGGTTGACGATAAACAAGTTTAATAAACAGTATATTGCATATAAAAATTTTATGCATCATATTAGGCACAAAATGAGAGACCAAATTTCAATATTCATTTGTTGAATAACAAGGAAAAAAATTGTTGTTGTTATTGCATATAACTTGCTTTCATCACTGAGTTAAAACAAAATCTACTCAACAATGTTAAGCATTCTCATATCACAATGAATGCAAGTTACTGTTTGATAAGACAATGAGCAGAAAAATAATGCTCATTGCACAGTACATATGCCAGCTTTGAAGAGGAAATGGCCCTTGTGTTAATTATCATATATAGAATGTTGTGAAACATTAATTGCTATAGAATCTAAGGGGGTGAGTTGCTATATTATTAAAAAATTCATGGTAATTTTATATGAATCTTTTGGTATATGTATTTTCCACTTTTAATGCTGGGTTCTCCTAATCCTTTTAAGATTTTTCTCAGATTGTTCATTATTGGGTTTACTTCTGCTACTTTGTCAACCGCAAACTTTCTTTGATAATTTGTTGACATAGTTCTTTTTTGTCTTTTTATTGTTGTTGGTAAACTAGATCTTTTTGTCTTTTCAATGTACAGTTTTGCATTTTAAATATTTATTGGATTATAGCAAATAAGAACTTGCAAGAAACACGCAATATCATAAATATTAGGAGTGGTTTTCTATGCTTCTTGTTATTTTTTGGTTACCACTTTGTTTTTTAATATAAATTGGGATTAGAATAAACCTGTGCATTTAAAGTCATTTAAGTCATAGCAAATTGTTTTTAAATTGTGTTGATATTGATCTCATTTCTAAATGTTTTAATTGGCTAGTTTAAATTTTATTATAGTAAATGGGGGACTCACATAAAGGAAATAAGAAAGGAAAAGGCAAAGAAAAAGAGAACTATAAAACTTGGACTATAGATGATACTAATGAGTTGTTGCATCTCTTGGTGGATGCTATCAACAATGGATCACTTGGCAAGCAAAATTTAGAAAGAGTGACGGATTTCCTAAAACTTATAATCAATACTTGAGTCAACTAAAGTGGTTGAAGAACCAATATAATAAAATGCGACGCTTAACCAAGCTATTAAGTGATGCTTTAACAAGGAGGAATAGACTTGAAGTGTCCCAAGGTAAGTATTTATTTTTTAAATAATAATTTTTTTCATTTACATTCTAATTTTATATTTATTGTGTATATTATTAGGTAAATATTTCCTAATGGATTGTGGATTTTCCAATCGACCCCAATCTTTAGCTCCATTTTAAGGTGTACAATATCATCTGCAAGATTTTATAAGTCATAGGAATGACCCTCATAATGCAAATGAATTGTTCAATATTCTTCATACATCATTAAAAAATGTAATTGAGATGATATTTGGCATTTTTAATTCAAGGTTTACAATTTTTTAGGTCTCTATAGTGCCAATTCTGATTCCTCAACTCGTAGGCTAAATGGTTTGCAAAGCCCCATATTCCTATAGCGACTTTGTTCCTAATAATGACTCAGTACAGAACCTTCGTGAACAAGGTGGCCCCTTATTCCTAAGGCGACCAGTGAGTAGGGGTGTCAATATAGGTTTTGACACGCGGTTCGACCCGCGACACGACACGAAAATTCGTGTTCGGGTTGAGCCGCAAAAAAATTCGTGTCGTGTTCGTGTTGGGAAAAATAACACGTAAAAAATTTATGTCGTGTTCGTGTTGATATATTCGTGTTCGTGTTGACATGTATTTTTTTAATTATTTTTTAATTTTTAATTTAGATCGATTATTTTTAATTTTTTTATCAATTACCGTTTTGAGCCCTATTTTGCGTTTTATTCGTGTCGTGTCAATCCACAAAAAATTCGTGTCGTGTTAGTGTTGAAGATTTTGACACGAATAAAAAATCGTGTCGTATTCGTGTCGTGTCAAATTCGTGTCATGCCAACCCGTTTTGACACCCCTACCAGTGAGTGTGTTACTACACTACTCACCTTCCTCTTATTGTTCAGTTGTCTGAAATCCCTCCCTTTTTGGAAGTTCCTTTCTCAATCATGCTCAAGGTCAGTTGATACAAATATTAAAACACTTAAACAATAGGAATTCAAAATGTTTAGTCAAAGAGTTTCAAAGACAGTGATTTAACAGTTTCTTAGTCTCACCATTCCAAAAAGAAGTTTGCTTATGTTTAAAGACATGGCTAAAAATGTATACATAATCTTAACTACATGAAATCCCATTGATCCGATATACAAATTGATGAAGACAAACTGGTAGAATAGCAGTTACAGACTCAAAGCCTTTAAAACTCAACATACAACACTAAAAATAAAGTGGAGAAGTATGGTTCTCTGCTCGAGAAGAGATATAATGGTGTGTAAAGAAGATGAGGATGTTTTTCTATGCTAAAAACTCGGTGAGCATAAGCTGTTTATGCCAACGCTGCAGCTAAGGATTCCTAGACTTTAAAGTGGTACGTGAGCTGGGTTTAGAACTTCGTGAGACAGTTCGGTCCATATCCGGTGTGGGCGTTAAAGCATTGAGAGGACTATTTTTGATATTCGATTGATCTTCCATTTATAGGCAAGGTGAAATGATGGTAATCTGGTGATTAACTGGAGTCGTTCCCCGCATCGTTGGATGGAGATTGCTTCCTTCTAGCATGATCAGATGATGGGAATTGATTTCCGTAGATGGGCACAAGGTCGATCTATCTTCTAGCATGATTCTCAAGTACAATCTTCTGACCTTGGTGCAGCAGCTAGTCTCCTGCTCTGCTCTTTGTCGCGCTGTTCTTTGGCTGCTTTGTTGTGAGCACTATAGTGTACTTTCTCTGCTCTGTCACGTGCTGCAATGTCCTTTTTTATCTTTTTAGAGTTGACTATAAAAAAGCAAAGTAATCGTTATGGAATGAGAAAGGGACAACTTGATCTTATGTTGTTTTACCCTTTTCTTCTTCTACTTTCCATGATGTAAGTAATTCCCTCTAGCAAGCTAACATTTATTACATTTGTACTAATATTTAAACTAAATCAGTTTTCATCCCATCAACCCCTATGCCTTAACCAAGTCTCATCACTTTAAGAAATCAAGCATGTAGCATCACTTGAAGAACAAGAATCAATATCAAGCATATACACATTATTTATTCCATGACATATGAATTTAACTTCACCATCAAGCAAACTAATAATATGACATGTCATGGAATCAAATACAATTTTAAATTATTTATCACATAGTTGACTAATACGTTTCAAACCTTCTACCAAAAGCACATATTCAATTAAAGTAGTAGATGTATTTTTGCTAATTCCCAGTATCTTGTCTTTGTTATTATCTCCAAATATAACTTGTCCATGTTGTTTCATGATGATTGAGGTGAATCTAGTAACATCTCGAGTTATATGCTTGGAGCATCCACTATCAAGGTACCACTTGATATTTATTGCCTTTAAGCACACTTACACCTACAAAACAATTAAGTTTACTTGACTTTTGGTACCAAAGGCTCTTGGGTCCATTTTTGTTAGGTATGGGCAGCAGTCCATTATAAGAAAATAGTGGGGGAATTGTACCTTTTATAACCCAAATTTGTTTGTAACCTTTCGCATTTTTTCTATACTTGCATTGGTATGTATTATGGCCTTTTCTACCATAATAACTGCAGTTAATGAATGGACTCTTCTTACACATATATCCATGATGTACATTAGAAGTCCTTTTAGCATTTAAAGGATGCAAGTTAAGCTTAACAAAACCTAAACCATGAGTAATATGTATAGGTCATTATCTACCAAGTATAACATCTAATCTTCTCTAACACATGTAAATTTCTCTAAATCATCATTTAACCTTTTAACTTCCTCTTTAAACTTCTCAGATGTTGTACATGATGCAGAAGATGATGATGCATAACTAAATCTTAATAAACATGCAGGACAAGTAGCAAGCTGTTCATTTAAAGAAGCTACTTGTTTAAGCAAGTCATCATTATGTTTTCTAACTAATATAAGGTTCTTAGCACATTCCATAGTTTCATCATATATTTCTTTGAAAGCATTTTTTAATTCATCATAGGAAGGGTCATAAGATGAACAAATAGAATTTACCTCACTAGCTTCATATTCCTCCTTTACCATCAAACAAAGGTTGGCTTCCTCTTCACTTGATAAGGAACTTGAGTTTGATGAGTCTTCATCTCATGCCATGTAAGCTTTCCTTGATTTCTTCTTGCTTTTACTAGATTTTTTTGTCACTTTTAGGCTTTGTTTGAGGTGTAGGACATTCACTTCTATAGTGGCCTAGCTTTCCACATTCAAAGCATGTAATAAAAGCATTTGGGTGTTAGAATCTCCTTTTATTCTCCCTTGGACAACTTTTAGCTTTACTCTTTGAAGGCTCTTCTTTTTGAAGAATTTTCCATAATCTTTGATAAAAATTCTCATTTCATCCATATCAATATCCTGATCATTAGATTAATCATTTTCAGCTTTGTTAGAGGTAGTGGACTTGCGAGCAACACTTTTATTTTTCTTCTTGGCTCGGTCTCTTAGGTTTTGTTTAG
This sequence comes from Gastrolobium villosum, assembly GCA_032173675.1. Classification (NCBI taxonomy): domain Eukaryota; kingdom Viridiplantae; phylum Streptophyta; class Magnoliopsida; order Fabales; family Fabaceae; genus Gastrolobium; species Gastrolobium villosum. Next base: position 157,063 of record JAVKPL010001595.1, on the reverse strand, counting down.
GAGTTTGGAGAGGAAGGAAAAGAAGTGGATTCAAGGGGGAGAGAGGGGAAGGAATGTAAGGAAATTGAAAGGTATTCCTTTCCATTGTTTGGGAGTTAAAAAAAAGATAAGGGAGAAAAATTAGAGGGTTAATGAGATCTTTTTATAATTTTACCCAATTTTTAAAAATAATATAATTATTATATTTTAAAAACTAAATTAAATGTAAAATTTCTAACAAAATTATTTATATACTTTTCACAATACTAAAAACGATCATATCTTTGACAAAATTATTATTTTTCCGAAATACTTTTCGTCGAAAAGCGACAGAATTTTTTCTTCGGTGAAAATTTTTACAAAGATAAATTTTCTATCGAAATTTTTGATGAGATTTAGTTTCTGTTAAAAGTTTTGGCGGAAATGATTTCCTCCATCAAATGTTTTAAATGAAAAAAGAAATCCATCAAAATTTTGACGGCATGTTTTTCGTTTAAAATTTCGATGGAAATGTGTTCTGACAAATTTTTTGACAGATATTGTTTTGTCAAAAAATTTGAGCAAAATGTTTCATTTGAAACTTTCGACGAAATTTAGATTCTATAAAAAAATTTGACCGAATATTTTTTCCTTCAAAATATTTTTCGTCAAATTTTTTTGACAAAAATGTGTTCCGTTGAAAATTTTGTTTAAAATGTTTTTTGTCAAAAAACTTGACGAAAATATTTTCCGTCAAAAATTTTGTTGGAAATTTGTTCCGTAAAAAATTTCGACCGGAATTTTTTTTGTCAAAAAGTTTAACAAAAATGTTTTCGTCGAAAACTTTCGAAGGAATTTAAATTCTATAAAGAATTTTGATGAAATATTTTCCGTCAAAAACTTCGATGAATACTTTTTTTGTGATATTTTGACGAAATTTAGATTCCGTAAAGAATTTTGGCAAAAAAAAAATTCTTGAAAACTTTTTTAGTCACAAATTTTGATGGAAATCATTTTCGTAAAAAAATTTGACGTAATTGTTTCATGTCGAAACTTTTCGATGGAAATGTCGTGCATCAAAATTTTGGATGAAAATATTTTCGTTGAAAGTTTCGACGGAATTTAGATTCTATCAATAATTTTGACTGAATTTTTTTGTCGTAAAAAATTTATATCAATGATTATGGCAAAATTTGTTTCAGTCTCTAATTTCATCTTTTGTTTTGACGGAAAAAAATTTGACGTATATGATTTTCATCAAAAATTTCATCACTATTTCCAACAAAATATTTTTTGTCGATAAATTCTGTCGGTATTTGAGACTTTTATAATAATGTCACATTTCAAAATTATTAACCTTTTGAAGTATTACATTTTAATGCTAAGGGTAGATAAGTAATTCTTAATATTTCTCCCTTCAAACCCCCAAATTGGGTGAACTTTAATTATAATAAGAAGAAGGATTTTGGAGGGTTTTGTAAAAACTCCCAATTTCTTCCTCTCATTGTTCTAAACTCACAAATAAGAGAAGGGCTTACTAAAACCCTCCATTTCCTTTCCTTCCCCTCCTAAAACTAACTCCCAAAGAAAGCCTTAGAGCATGCCTTTTCATCTCACGTTCAGCCTCTGGGCAGTCTCCACTCAATCGGACCTATAGAACTCTGCATATCTTCAAATGGTTCCAAATTTTGACAAAACATAGCTGAAATCTCAATCTTCGAAATGATATATGGCACATCCCTATTGGACCTTCGTGGAGGGAGATATGTTCTCCCAAAGTTAGCCTAAAAACTGGTTATTTAACCAAAGTGTGTTTAATTAGCAATTCCTAATTAGGTTTAATTGAAAATCCGAAGTTACTTTAATTTTTAGGGTTTTTATATTATTAGGTCACTTATTCATTCCCACATATCTACATTAGGTCTTAGTTCATTAAGTTCACTAATTACCTAATTAGTGCTTCTAAAATCTAATTAGGTCCAATTTTTAGGGTTTTATAGTTAATTAATATATTATGCATGGTCCACTTCACTTAAACCTAGATTAGTGTCCTAATTATATCTTGAACCAATATTTAACAAACTAATCCTACATCATCCTCAGGTGGCCGAATTGCTTAGGTTGTAGAAACTAAGTTTTTAACTTGTTAATTTTACCATTTCTTTAATTAATTAAGTCCTACACTTAATTAGTACACTAATCCATCATTTAATTAAATTCTAAACATAAAACTCTAATTATACTATTTAGGACATATTTAATATAATAGAGTAATTAGAGTTTAAACCCATTCCTTAATCAAGATTAGCGTTTTTAAGCTTAAATGTTGCATTTTTAACATTTCCCCTTGGTCCTACTGATGATTGTCCACACTTAACAACCTCAAGAACCAATTTTTATTAATTAAACACATCAACCCCCTTAAGAAAACATGATGGCCGAATTACTTAGGTGGTGGTGGAATTTTTGTCACTATTTTTCCAAAGTTTCATGCTTACATCTTCAAATGAGCACCAATGCTTCAAGCTCCCATATTTCTCAAGCAAGCATGTTTTGTTTCCACATAGAATATACCTTAAAGAACACTCAAGGTTAGAACTTTAGAACTCAAAAACACAACACAAAGGTGAGATTTTTTAAGAAGGAACTCAAGAAACTTACACTAGAACGTAGGGAAATAAGCATCCAAGTGGTGTTCTTCAAGTATAACTCAAAGCATCATCACCATGGCTTAAGGAAGCCTTGAACACGCGGCTCTATGGAGAAGAAGGCCCACAAAAATTTGGCTTTTCAAAATAAAAATAGGATATTCTTGAAGAGGATGATGAGGGGAACAACTTTGGTGCAGAGTGTTTGGTGATTTGAGGGAGTTTTGGTGATGAAATTCTAAAGAGAAGGAGAAGAAAGTTTGAATCTCCAAAGGCTAGAGAGAGAGTGTGTGAGGGCTGCTGATGGGAGTGTTTGGGAGGGTTGCCCTAGTCTTCTAGGGTTTTGACCAAGTCACTTAAGTGACTTTCTGTCACTGTCATTTAGTGACTTTCGGTGTAATTTTTATCTGAACTGTTATCAAATTTCTACCTGAAAACACCCAAGACCTTAAATTTAATTAATATTAATTTTTTCTAATTATCATGTTTATAACTTAAAACTTTGATTAGTAGATCACAGATCCACTTACAGCTGTTTAATTGCACTATAGTCTTTACCAGTGTTCTTAACTGTACCCGGATTTCATAATCTTCTTAACTTTAAGATTATTGGTCTAATTATGACTTGTTAGGCATATATTAGTCTTTCTTTCCATTTTATCATCTTTTTTCCGTCCCAGAATTCTACCGGCTGCTCTACAGCAGTATAAAATACCCAGCGGAAGTGACTTTTCCAAAATATCCTAATATGGGTATAAGACTTCATCAAATCATATACTAACATCATCAATGATAATCATAACATCAAAATAGCTCTATAACTCAAATTTGCTCAAGTGGAGCTATTCTACTAACTGTTACTGCGTCAACAGTTAAAAATAACAGGTGAAAATCAACCTGTGTAAAATACCCTCGATATAGATATCAAACTTCTTAGAATTTTATCCTCATTCCATTTATAACCCTAAGGTCTCCATAATAATCCGCTAATTTCGAAATTATAAAATTAGGGTTATTATAGTATTCATATATTGACGAAACTTTAGCATCCCACTCCTTGGAGATGTCTATGAATTTTGTTGATCATTTGCTCATCATTATGATGGATACTTAAAGCATTCAACCTTGTAATGATGTGAGTAAAATGTTTTTGCAAATCATACACACTTTCATCATCAAGCATTTCAAAAGTTTCAAGTTCTCTAGTGAGTGCATTTTATTTTGACCTCTTAACTTCATTTATGCCTTCATGTGTAGTATCTAGCACTTTCTATATTTCCTTAGCATTCTTAAAAAGAGGAAATCCTAAAGTACTCATCCCTTCCTAGAGCATTTGTAATAAAAAATTTAGCCTTGGCATTCCATTGAGCCTTTTTTAGTTCTTGATCACTAAAATCCTTAACTGTATTTGAAATCCTTTAACCATTATCATCCAAAGTGGTAGGAAAATCATAACCTTCTTCAACTACTGTCTAAAACTCTTAATCTATAGATTCTAAGAAGATTTGCATCCTAGATTTCGAATAAGGATAATACGTTCCATTAAAGAAAGGTGCCTACTGGTTGAACTACCCTCTTGAGACAAATTATTGTTAAAACTAGCCATATTATGGATCTTTATCTTTAAGTGAGTAAACCGACGGTAAGAGAACCTAGGCTTTGATACTAATTGAATATAAAATATGGCTAAATAATCACATAAGAGGGGGTGCATTATATGTTACTTCATTTGCAAGAAATAATCAAAATCACAACCTTTTTATAATAACTTCAACCAAAAATGAAATTCACAGAGTATCAAACTTTTTCCAACCAAATGTCAAATTCAGAGATTAAACAACAGAATCAAAATTAGAAGGGAAAAGAGAAGAAATCAATGAAATTCAATATTATTCAATACCATTTTCAAAAAAAAAAAAAATCAAGAACGAAATCAAATAGAAAACTAATGATTCTCAGACCTTAAACAGATTCAATATAACAAGTATAATTCAGAAAACAAGTTATAAGCATTGAAGTCAAAGATTAAGGTTTAAGAAGAATTATACCGAGATATATCGTGGTTCACTTTCTAACCACTTGAGAGCTACATTCTGACTCAGGTCGATCGTTCCACTATCATCAAGCTTACAACAGGTGCTTGAAGGAACCTTTTTACAACTGGAATTTTATAAGTATATGATTATACCTTGATCACACTTAACCTAAGCCCTTAGAATCACTACAATTGTCTCACCAACAATTATAGCAATAAAAATCGTTCAAATAGAATTATGGTAACCTTCCCTTGTTCAGTTCCAACAGAAAGATCGTAAAAAGGTTAAGATACAAGAGAGTAATTTAGATTTTCCTCAAGGATATGCAAAAGTAGCTTAATTGGGGTCAATTTCTAAATTCTGTGTGTTATGAAGTTTTCCAATTTTAACTCTTATTTAGAAACCCTTAGAATATGTTTATATATGTGTCCTATCAAGTTACTCGCTGTTTCTAGCCATTGGACATCTAAAAATTTGAATTACTTAAGCGTTAAGTCACTTAAGACATGGAGTAATGGATTACTTTTCGTGGGATAATTGATACTTCTTCAAAGACATAAAGTATTCGATACTATTCATCAAGTAATTGATTATTTCTTCAAAGAATCCAAGTAATTGCTTACTTCTAAAGAGTATTTGATTACTTCATACCAGAAACTTAGTTTTGAGTTTTCTTTTCGATTTTAATGAATCTAAGTGACTTCTAAATGATTCCTAGTGACATCTAGCATATGTATGATCATGTCTCACACTTATATAACAACTTTTGATGTGTATGTGATCTTGTATGCATGATCCAAGTGTATGTGTCACTAATGCATGAGTTTATGACCTATTAATGCAATCCTCAAGGTAAAACTCAATAAACTCATTTTTACAAGTTCTACGACTTTATAAAAAAACTATTACAAAATATAATGACTGAATCTTCTTTGGTCTTCAATTTGTCTTCAATTTTTGAGCCTTCTAGTACTTGTATAAGCTTTAAAACTTTGACTTTAAGTTTGATTTTGATCATTTGAGTATCTTTATCAATTTTGCACTTTGCTTTGATCTTCTAGTACAATTTGTGACTTGTTGTCATCCCTTCCATTGAAAGCATCCATGTTGGTCCATTGTAGGTATATTATCAAAACTTCAATATCATAGTCTTCATGACATATAGTTCAACATTTGAGACAAAGGAGAACATATGCATTTATCCTTCTCCAATATGGTCACTTGGACACATCCGATGTGTAAAAAGATATAATTTTGTTTGTGAGTTTGTATGAAAAAGTTTGAAAGTAGTCTAATGGGGATAAGCTTTGGGATGTTGAATCCCATACTATATATATAGAGGAAGGTTATACTTACAACCTATTTTCATTTATAACTTCTTACAACCATATCTCAACCGTTAATTTTCGCCAATCAACGGTTATCATTTATTGCGAATTAATAATTAATTAATGAGCTTGATTTGTGAAAATAATAATCGTTGATTGACGAAAATCAGCTATTAAGACATGGTTGTAAGAGTTTGTAAACAAAAATAGGTTGTAAGGGTAACCTTCGTCACACACACACACACATATATAAATAGGGGCAAAATCCTTTGACACTGGTGTCGAACTTTAAAATTTCACACCAAATCTTAAGCATTGATTTATGACAATCAACGGTTATCATTTATTGAGAATTAATGGTTAATTAATGACGATAATTATAACCGTTGATAATCAAAAATCAACGATTAGGATTTGATGTCAAATTTCAAAGTTTGACTCCAGTGTCAAAAGATCTATCCTATATGTGTGTATATATATATAGGGGAAGGATATTATGACAACCAAGTTATGTTACACCCATGTGACATCCAATCAATCTCACCGTTAGATCGATTATGTTGATCCAACAGTTATATTTATTTCCATCTTTGTATGGTCATGATTTCTCAAATTTAATACTTTATATTTATTTTCACCTTTATATGAAAGCATTAAATATGAGAAATCATAACCATACAAAGATAAAAATAAATATAACCGTTGGATTAACATAATAGATATAACGGTCAGATTGATTGGGTGTCGCATGGGTGTAACATGACTTGGTTGTCACAATATCCTTTCCCATATATATATATATATATATATATATATAGGGGTAAACATTTCTCAAGCAGCTTGATAAGTTTATCTCCAGGGTCGTTTTGATTAATGAAGGGTGTTTATGTAATTTTAGGTGAATTAATGAAGGGTGTTTCAGTAAAATGTATATGATATAAAAATAAATAAAATTACAAAAATACCCTTCATTAATTCACCTAAAATTATAAACACCCTTCATTAATCAAAACGACGTATATATATATATATATATATATATATATATATATATATATATAAATATATCATCCTGTGGGAGGCAATCCTATTCGAGCTGAGAACATTCATATTATGGTGGGGCTAACTCTCCCAAAGTGATTTTTTTTGCATTCACAAAGATTTTTTTTACATTCACTAGTGTAAGAATAATAAGTCTTATATTAAATCTTAACCATTGATTTTCTGCATCTAACGGTTAAGATTTATTAGGTCTCATTCATTAATTAATTTTTAATTGTTAATAAATCTTAACCATTAGATGCACGGAAATCAACGGTTAAGATTTGGTGTAAGATTTTTTATTCTTATCCCGGTATAAGTTGATCATTTCCATATATATATATATATATATATATATATATATATATAGGAATTAATGTTTCTCATATTGTGGGAGATATTTTTATCTCTTATAAACGTATAAAACTATGTGGGGTCATATAAAGAAAAGAGATAAAAAGAATATTTAAGCCCACACACTTTTACTATGAATATTATGCTAAGACCTTCAATGCTGGTATGATAAGATCAAAGACCAAGTGGCCTCCAAAATAGTGAGCGACAAAATTAAAATATAGGCATTTAATATGGGTTAATATCCTCTCATGTCGTATGAGAAGATATTTTATTTTTCTCTTACACACATAATAAATATATGGTTTCCATTATAAAGAAGGAATAGAAAAAATTTTCAATCGGACCCAAATATCTATTGTGTATAAGAGAATAGTATATTCTCATGTGAAATAAGAATATATTAACCCATTTAATATGTGCTTAAAGTTTATCAGTGATAATTGGAGATAAAATTATTTGTTCATGCATATATGAAAAATGTATGGGTTTCAATTATTTTTCTTTCTCTTTCTTTTTCTTACATAACTCTACATATTTTTATATGTGCGTAAAAAAATAATTTTAATATATATTATTAATATTATTTTATACCAATATAAATTATCTTCTTTATCGTTAATTTCATTTATATATACCGTTCTAATTTTATATATATATATATGTGTGATTTAATGATTCTGAGATTATAGAAAATAATTTTATATTATTATATTTTATTTACATATAGATTCTTATCAAAGACTTTTATAATTTGATAATACCATGTGAATAGCTAGAAATACGTGAAGTGTATATGTATGAGAATCATATTTTTTTTTCTCTTTTCTTTTTTACATGATTGCACGTGAGTCATGTGAAATATTAATCTCATTTAATTTAGTAAAATTCATTTAAAGAAAAAGGAGATAATACAATTTAAAATTAGGAAAATAAAATAAAATCAGAACCCCGAATCAAAAGTGATCCGAGAGCGGGGAGTCAGTGAAAAGAACCTCCAGGTAACTCCGCCGCATAAAATCGGTGACTATTTTCACAGTCCCAGACCCGAAGCTTCTGTAGTGTCGTGTTTTTGCGTATTTTTCCTCTTCCGACAGACACACCGTACGCTATTGCGTGAATCTCTTTGGTTCCGAAGGGACGCAGATATGCCACAACCACGAGGTGAATCAATTTGTTCCATACGCATGTTGATGTCTACATAACTGTTTCTTTGTTTTCCCTAACAATTGATTAATAATTGTTGGAATTGGATTAATGGTTTTTTTTTTTTTTTTTTTTTTTTTTTTGTTAAGAGCTTCCTGGGTTTTACTATGACCCAGAGAAGAACAGGTATTTCCCCATCAAAGGTCCCATTCCTGGTTCTTCTTCTTCTTCTTCTAAGACCAAGACCAATATCAGTACTCTAAAGTCACCCGAAACCTCTTCCACTAAGGTATAATTTGTACTTGAATGTATTGGCCTATTGGGTTTTAACATGATTCCTTGAATTAAATGAATGAATGAATGATTGATTTTAGTTGCAGGAAAAGAGTTTGAACTCTTTTAGGAAGTTTAGAAACAAAACGTCTAAGCTGCTTCAAGCTAGGGAGATTGAGAAGTGCAATTTCACTGAGGAATTCCTGAAAATACAAGCATCTCAACCTGCTGTATGTTAATTTCTTCAACATTTCAATTTCATTTTAATTTTTTTGAGTCTAATCTAATGTTGAATTTGTAGGTGTGGAAATATCAGGGAACAGATAGGATAGGTATTACTGCTTTGGAACACATACACGTTGATGTGCAGACATTAGAGGGTCGATCTGAAACTGATGTTTTATTGATGGGCAGCACTAGTCGCTCGCTTAGGTAACTTACATTTCTCCCATTTGCATTTGTGCTTGCTTGCATTCTGTTAACAAATTCGAGGATATTATGTAGAATCTCTTTCCATAGAATTGTGTCTTTTATGAACTAACTACTCTTGGATTTCCTCCATCTTTTATTATTCAAATTGTATTTTTGTTGGTGCTATGGTGGGATTTGTATATTCTGAAATGGTATTTTTGTTTTGATAGAACTTCTGAAATGGTATTTCTAAGTGTTATGAACTTATGAATTATGATGATTACACAATGGTTTACATTTTATGCTCCCCTCTCATGTGAAGAGGGAAGGCATTTAGTGGATCTGTGGCTCAGGTTTGGCCCTGTTTTTAGCTTCTTGCAAGAAGAATAGCTTTTGCAAAGAAGCTCGACAACGACAAGTAGTATATCTTATGCTGGAAGAATGAGAAGTTAGTGATCGGATAGTTTGCGGATGTATGTGTATTTTGTTGTAGGCACTACTGTTAGTTTGACATAAAACTAAGGGCATGTTTGGTGCATAGTATAGGATAAGGCCTGATAGTATAAGACCTGATAGTATAAGACCTGATAGTATAAGGCCTGATTGTATAAGACCTGATTGAATTTTAATATTATTCAACATTTGGCACGATATTGTATAAAGTAATATATTGTATATGATAATATCATCTAGTATTTGGTAATGCACTGTATAATACTATATAGGATAAAAATAAATATTTTTAATAAAAATATCCTTTAATAAAGAATTTATATAATTCTTCAAAAAAATATCATATGATATTAATTTTTGTAAAAATCTATTGATCAGTGTGTCCAAAATATAAATTAATTTTTATAAAAATAAAAATATTCAATATTTTAAAAATTAATATATTGAAAAATTAATTTTTATTTTAATATATCATTATTAAAATAATATATTAATTTTTGAGAATTGCACTAGTCAACGATGTTAATACACTAACCTCTTATCAGGCCTTATCCCTCCCCCTTAGGCCGGATTAAGTTATACATCGTTTTGATGTATTAAGGGGTTATACTGTATAAGCTTATACTATACGATGATCACACCAAATAACTGAAAATGTCATACTATCACACCTTATACGTCGCACCAAACAGGCCCTAAGGCAATATTGTGAACCGTGTAGTAGAAAAGGATATGAAGATTTTTTTTTTTTAAACCAAAGTAATAAATTTCCATTTTTGTTTTTGAATTTCATTTTATTTAATAATTTTGTTTACTATTCCCTATAGAGATTTACAATATTACAATTTTAATTTAAACTGTTCGACATTTTGGTCATTATTCAAAATTACTATTTTTTCAATTTGCATAATGATCATTGAAATAATTTTCAATTTACAAAATAATAAGCTCATCCTGTTAAAGAATAATATAAAACATTAAAAAGGCCCTCACCCAACACCTTAAAGTTTTGAGTTTAATTGATTCTTTACATGGTATCAGAGCTTCAGTGACCATAAGATCACGAGTTTGATCCTTATCGTCCTCCACTTTCTAGTGGAATTAAAATAAGGACAAGGTATACTAAAAATTGGGCCTGTGTTATATCAATGCTTCAAGCCCAAAGGGCTATTGCATGAGGGGGTGTATTAGAGAATAATATAAACCAATAAAAAGGCCCTCACCCAATACCTTAAGATTTTGGGTTGAATTGGTTCTTTACGCATCCAAATGCACAAAATATTTGTGCTTATTATGACAGATAAGTCCTTCCAAGTAAAAAAGATACCTGTTTGAACAGAAAGCAGAAAGAAAGTCTGTAATTGCAAATAAGGTCAATTAGTACAGTGCTCCACTCAATAAAAAAATTAAATATCCTGAATCATTGTATTAGAGAAAAGAGAACTTAGATACCTTTCTTTCATCGCATATAGAAGATTAAGACGATAGGTGGCAGGGAAGTTGATCACCTACCTACTATTAATACTGCTAACAGTTAATCAATTGGTGTATAACTTTTCATCTTAACATTAAATTATTCAATTTTGTTTTTCCATTTTTTCTTTAATCTTATTTTTGCAACATTGTCCTAGTACTCTATGTCACAATTAATACCAATTTACCTCAGTATATTGTCAGTACTTTGATGATCCTGCAAATTGATTGGATCACACTGGTTGCGCTTGAACCTAAAAACATAGTCTCTTCATTGGATTATTGTGAAGTTTGATGTGTAATGTTGATTACTATTTACTAGTTGTTGCTTGTGAAGTTCGGTACTCGCAGTTTTTGTGAAGTTGGAAGGGTTGGGCAATATTTTGATGGCGGGGTAAAATGGATGCCAAATTGTGTGAGGAATTATGTTAAAGGGAAAACAGATGAGCATAATGAGGTGCCTGGGCCGGTTTTCAGACCAAATGGAGCTTCACTGTTTATGTCCTCCAGAATATCTTGTATAAGATTGGGTCCAAAGTGCTCTTCTCATGCTGGGAATGATGATCCTATTGTTGGACATGTATTGTATCCTTTAATTTTTTTTATTGTTACTTTTGTTATTGTTCCAGAACCACGAATTAAATATATACGTTGGATCATGCATGTATGGTCGAGATTAAAACATAAAGTCATGTGACCTTTAAGTAACTTCTAATCTTGATCATCCATGTGAGGTTGCATTATCAAGATTAACACTCTCACTTCTCATAATTTATTTTTGACATACATGCACAATCCTCTCTATCATCAATATTGGACCATCCTATTCCACTTATTTAGGATAAAATTGATCTTGAAGTGAAAGATCTTAACGTGAAAAATAGATTTACTACTTTGGGATCAGAGATATCAGGTGGATCAGTCTATACTCTTGGTCTTGTTGAACCATTAGATCTTGAATCAGGTATACTGAGCACATGGAGCAGACTAGAGGAAATTGCTTCTTTCAAGTGTACCCTTTGGACAGCAGAATATGATTATAATAGACATCGGGCTATACTTGGCAAGTTACATATTGCTTTCCTCTCTCTCTCTCTCTCTCACACACACACACACACACACACACATTTTAATATGCAATTGCTTATGCCAAATAATGTTCAATTCAGATACAGCCACATGGTATTTTTTGTGGAATTTGTACTTAACAGTTAGTGTTAATTCATGGCCATGCAAATTTGTTACGTTTGATGTTCTCTTATTTTAATTTCCCTATATATATCCCAACCTAGTTGAGTTTTGATTGTTACGAACTGCATAGATCATGTGGGATAATTAATTTTTGGCCAAAAGATACCCCCAAACTTTTGTTAACAGTTTAGCATGAATTCTGGATTATGGAGATACAATATTTGTTTCAGTTCACTGCACAGATTCATTATATTTTGGCACTTCTCACCTCATTCTTATAGAAAATACTGTTTTCAATACATTAAATTTCTCCACTGTTGGAGTTTCGGATGGGCACGAGTCTCAACATAACAAATAGAATGGAGTTTGGAGAGTGTATTCCTGAAGGAATAAACAGTAGGGAGTTAGTGGTTAGATATAGGCGGTTACAATGGAAATTAGGAGTTTAGATAGGTAGTAGTTAAATAGGAGAAGTTGTAATAAGAAGGCACTTTGGAGAATAACATACTAACTGAGCCATTCTCAGTTGTAAAGGGGACACTCCTGGGAGAGGGGATTTCCTCTCTATAGACACTCCAAATGCTCTTCCTTACTTTCCTACAGTTCTAGACTTTCATGATTCTTGGAACAAAACGATTTCAGCTTATAAAATTTAGCTACATAGAATGATCTAGTGTAGCCTGTATCAATATGGTTACGAGTGATCAGTTTTGCTTTTGTCTACATTTTGCTTCTATTTATTATTAGGTTAAGATAATGAAAAATGAGCCATAGAAAATGATTTAGTAACTAAAATGCTAAATAGTTCATGAAGATGACAATTGTGATCTTCCGTAAGAAATATCTAAACAAACATTTGGACGTTATAAGATATTTTTTTTCTCATTTAATTTTATATCTAATCTTTTGTAATTTATTCATTTGTGTTTTTCTTTATCTTTCTTAGGTACAAATCAGGGAGGTTCATTAGTGAATCTGGAAACTGGGATGACATCATGCTTTTTACGTAGTAAAAGTGATGTTTTTGCACAACAGATTGTTAATTCAGTAAGTTTTCCCTTTTTATTACAAAATAGTAAGTTATCTCTGATGAAATACTGCATAGACAGCATAGTACATGTTACTTTTTAATATCCGTGTTCCTCCAATCAAATAAATGATTACATTGAAGAAAAGCTTAAATTTTCATCATTTATTGATGAAAACGTTATTTTGAATTTAATCATGAACTGAAAATTTTCTTAAGTGTACAGAACGGCTGGCAATTATTTAATTGTTAATTGCTCATTTGGGAAAAAAACATTATGACGTGGTTCAGATGGAAATGCTGTAATGGATGTTAGAAAAGAAGGAATCCATTTTTAGCATTTAGATACTGTATTTACATAAAGGATGATGAACCACAGTAAATTTCCAATCAGAGGCTTACAGAAAGGATGAGTCCCTCTTGTTTTCTATTTTCTGGTTATATTTCTAGGACAGAAACATGGGCAAGCATTTGATTCTAGGGACATCAGGTTAAAAGGGATTTATTTTAAAAAATAAAAAGAGAAGCGTTCAATTACATCAGCTTGCGGCAGTTTACCCATAATGCTTCATTCTGCAGCCTTTTTTCCTTGTCTCTCTTATCTGCCTATCTCTTTCTCTCTTCCAATGGACATATTCTCTCTCGAATATTTTTTAACAGTTTGAAGCTTTTGGATAACATGGGAAAAAGAGACGATGTTTAAATCCGTGTGTTGCAATAGCATAGTTGAGGCTTTATTATATAGAGCGATTATAAGAATTACATAAGACTAATATAACGATGTGAGACATTTTAACAACCTATTTAGAATACTTCTAACAGGACCAATGTTTTTTGTTGAAATTATGGGGATTTGGGTATACAGGGAAGAAAAACAATACCTAGAATAATAAAAATATATTGATATTGTTGTGAAGGATGTAATATAATGTGATAATATATGATACAAACAACAAAGCACTAATCCCTATTAATACTAATAGTATACTTTTAAAATAAGGAAACACATTATGAATATAAGGAAATATGAAAACCAATCCTGAGAGATCATCAAGGGTACTCTAAATTATTTTAAGATATAATCATAATATTATAAGATATCTTGTAGATATTCTAATACTCCCTCAGGTTAAAGCTTATTAAGCTTTAAGCTTGTTACAAATGAACCCTTTAAAAAGGAAAAATACCAAAACAATAAGAACATGGCCAAATTGCATCTGGAACAAAGACCAACAGGGCCATATTGCACCTTGGACTATGACCAACGGGGCTAGAATGCACCTGGGACAAAGACTAACGAGGCCAAACTGTATCTCAGACAAATACTGTATATCTAGAATAAAGATCAGGGAGGCCACACCACAATTGGGACATAGACTGGAGCTAGATTGCATATTTTCCAAATTTCTCCCCCTCAATGATATATTGGTATTGGAAAAGAGACAAACAATTGAGAGATTAGATAGAAGTACCTGACTTGGATCTGAAAAACTTATAGGATGCACTTGCGATTCCAACACATGGTTGTAAAAAGCAACAACTTTTTGGCCGGGTTCTGCTTGCGGCTTACAGAGTTAAGAGGCAAGGATGAGAACCAACGAAGTGCAGCTTTCTTGAGGGTGAGAGAAACGGTCCAGCACATTTGGAGGTTGTCCCTTCCAAGAAAAGCATGGAAGATGAGTGTTCCTTGAGGTGTAACGGTCGATATTAATCTTTTCGTAAGGGATAGCTGAATTGTGGGGAGGGAATCAAATGTCCAGCTTGGTTTTCCATGTTATTGGCCCCCTAGGTCCAGGTCTGATGTGGCCCACTCTAGAGACCTCATGCTGAGTCGTGGATTGGCGTTAGTCGTGGATTGGCGTTTTGGGTGTGAGCTCTTTGCTCATCGTTTTTGCCCTCATCTTGCATGATCCTCCTCTGGAGATCATCAATCTTTTGGGCTTGTTACTCCATCCTATGTGTACCGACACGGGACACTTCGACATGACACGACACTTCGACACGTTAATTTTAAAATATGCTAAATTTCGACAACACATTTTGATATTAAATAATATTTTTAATTTATATAATGTATATTATATTTAATATTCAATAATTTAACAAAAAAATGAAGGTGAACTTATAATACCTATCGATTTTGCAAAGAAACATAAGATATCTCAAATATTTATATTAAACTCAACAAAGATGAATCTAATAGTTGGAACTAAAAATGCAACACAACGCAACGCAACCTTCGAACATTTTTTTGAGTCTCTACAATGAGTGTTGAAGTGTCGGGGAGTGTCGGACATGACACGTTAGGTTTTTTTGAAGTGTCGGTGCATCATAGACTCCATCTGTAGAGCTTGCTGCTGGACAAGATAGGTCTGCCACAGGATGGCCCCAAGAGTTCATGGTTTGGAGGTTGCACACCTCCCAGCCGTGGTTTTGGTAGTTGTCCTCCTTCAATCAGAGGTGCTTCTCCTTCATCCTGGCAGAATCCTCGGTTCTTTTTGTAGTTACCATTTTGGAGGAGCGGGACTAATAGTTTATGCATTTTACAGATGACTCAATATTCTATTCTGAAGGTTGGATAAACGGATACCTTGTCCAGATGCCATACAGAATGTGGATTGCTTTGATCTCCTTGTTGGTTAAGCGCACTCCTTCTCTGATTCCAATGAGCAGGGGGTGGTGTGCACTTGTAAGAACTTTGTCGCTCGAGTCAATTCATGAATGAGGTTAGATTTTTAGGAGGAAGAAGGTGCATATGTGCACCTTTGGGCATGATCCCTATATTATTGTGTAGGTTAGGATGCTCCCTTGTCCTTTACTCTAGAAGGCAGGGCATGCGCTTTAGAGGAAGCTTACAGGAGAAGACTTGTTAGGTGCAAAACCATACTTGCTAAGAGCAGACAAAATTAATGATCTTATTTATTTCTCTTTTTTTGTCCTTTTTTTTTTAATTTCCTTTTTTGAAGAATATCTTAACCGTTACTTTTATTCTTCCTTTCCTCTCTTTTAATAAAATTTCGTTTTATAAAATGAAGGGTTATATACTTCTTCTGTCACTGCAGATGGGAAAAAGTGCAGCAACACTTATTTTTATCAGGATACGCGTTCGGATCCTGATGTGTTTTCTTTTTTCTTTTTTTAAGCCAGTATACGACCCCGTATCCTAGTGTTAATAATTTGCTGCAACTTTTCTCATCATCGGTGGAAGGAAAACCGACGAACGCTAAAATGAAATATGATATTTGTTAGTTTCTTCATCTTTTATGTTTTCAGCTTTTTCCACCAAAACTATGTCATATGTTTTTGTCCTTAGTATGACGTTGTGATTCTTAAAATATTATTATATTTTATTGTTGCAGGGAAATGTGGTTTTATGTGGACTCAGAAATGGGGCAATTGTCACGGTAGATATTCGTGAGAAAAGAGAAAGGCTTTCTGATAGACTTATTTCACACCGTATCTCTTCTATATCTTCAGATAAGAAAGGTGGAAGTTCTAACAAAGAATGGTTCAAGGTATTTTCTTCATTTTTGAAATTAAGAATTACGTAGGGACTAGATAGACTGTAAGGAACCCATAAATGGGTTCTGTGTAGTGTAGAGAGAAGAACTGAGAAACTGAGAAAATTAAAAAGAACACTTCTGTATTGATAAACTGAATCCCAAAGATAGATCAAAGGAGAAAAATCTCCCCCTAGGGTTTCTGCTTACAACTGAGCCACTACTCTGTTTTTCCAAAACTAACCAATAGGGAACCTCTCTTCTACCTTTTCCTGCTATTTAAACTAATTTTCTAGCTCTAACAACTTCAACCTCCCAACATAGCTATTCAAATTTACTAACGTTTCTATCCAACTAATGCTCTCTGACCCTATTAGAGACATAATAGGATTTCAAGAAATAATCGAAATAGTGCATAAGAAAATGTTGTTGATGGTACCCGTTTGTAAACGAACTAATTAACAACACCTGCTCAGCTTAATCACAGAAACGAACCAGAAATGCAGCAACGATTCCAAATATATTGTAATGGCATAATTGATAACCTAAATTACACATTTTGTCCTTCCAAATATATTGTAATTAATTAATTTTTTTTTTCCGTAGTGATTAAAATGTGTTAGACAATAAAACTAGTTCGTTAGATTTTGAGTTTTTACTTGGCCTACTGAGACTAATCTTAATTTCTTCCAACTTTAGAGTAAACTTTAAAGATTAGGTAACTCGTTTTCTTTTTTATTGTAATAATTGTTTCAAACTATTTGATAAGCCTTTCATCATAGTAATTCATTTACTTTAGATAGTAGATTCAATTCTAGTCTTTATTCAATTTGTTTCAACAAATTAACCTTTGTAATAGAGTGATAAGTTTTTAACTTTCTATTATGCACTTTATCATGATACTGATCTCAAAAATGATTAAAGATGGAAAGGCTCTTATGCACAAAAATTCATTTGAAGAACGAGAGAACCGGATTAAAAAGTTTAACTTTATAAAGATCAAATTGATTGTTAGGAAAAACTATTTTGACCATGTGTAATTTAACTCATAAATGTTGTTATGTCACTTACCACACGTATTTTCATTTATCAACCCAGTGTAAATTTAGCAGTTCCGTTGACAACCTTAACTGTGAGGACTGAATTAAAAAAATTAGACTATGAGGACTGAATTGGGTGAAACTGGAAGAACTATGTTTTCATAACAAGTTCTTCAAACCCCGAATGACTTTTGTATGCTTTGATGGAGTCTGTTCCCCTTTACATATTTAAAATTTTGACTTTTGTTAATTATTTTTTGTTTAACGTGCTTTAGTAGTAGTTTTTTCTGCATTTGTGAATCTACGTTTAAGCCCCTGCATAAATCTCTGATTTGGTGGAACTTGTTATTTCTTGTGCTGTGATCGTATTGAGATTTTCTATGACTGATGATTCACTTTGTGAATGTCATTACACTATTATCTGTGGCTATTGTTTTTATGCTTACGCCCCTCCCTTTTGCAGCTCTCTGGAGACATATATCCTTCTCAGACCGTTAGAATGCCTTCATCTATATCCTGGTTAGTCAGCCTTTTCCCTGCCAGTTGTCTTCTTGATTTATATATTGTTTTAGGGTTCGCTTTTTCTGCAGTTACTGCAGACAAGTTATCTGCAATTAGCCCAATACGGCGTCATTTTTGTAATTTTAATTTATTTCAGGGTTATAATAGTCTTTAAATTTATAATTTTTTAAGATTTCAATATCAAAACGAAGTCGTTTTGGGAATAAATGCAGATAAGTAATTTGCAAAAACATTTTTCCCATTGTTTTACTTTTATCTGAATTTTATTTATTTTGACTAACTATTTTCTGTAATTATCTTGTGGATGTGAAACTAGTATGGTGTCACTTCAGTTTGATGATCAGTACTTCTTGGCTAGCTCCATGGATGGATCGGTTAGTTTATTCTTTAGGAAACCTATTGCCTATATTTATAACTTATATCTGCTCTTACGTGGCATAGGATATACTGATAGTTTGCAGTAGAATCTCATGATTAGGCATTTGTATGAATTTATTCCTAATATTTAAGTTGAAGACTAATTATTGGTGTTTGAAGTGAACTTAGTCTAATAGATGCTGTTTAATTGAATTTCTTTTTTATCTGGAAATTATCTTTTCTTAATCCCTTTGGTTACATCATTTGGTCTTTTTTGTCAGTGTTGTAAGTTTCAAACATATTTGGCCTTATTTTTCTTCTATTTTTTTCTTTTTTGTCCTTAGTCTATTTTCTTCTTTTAAGAAGGGTAAAATAGATATATTAGTTAAGTTTTTAATGGTGTTAAGGATGGACTTGGATGGAAAAAATGTAGGAGTTAAATGATTAAAAAAAATATAAGGGGGTAAGTGATACAAAGGAAAACCATGAGTTTTTTTTAAAACAAAAACGTTTCCTTTGATATAGTGACCAAGGAAGGCATGACAAACACAAACCAGATCTATTTACTATCACTCTTTATGATGGAACTCCTTTTATGTCACTACAACTGACAAGTTGATGAAGGAAATGTTGCCAGAAATGTCTTGGTGGTAACCATTTTTTGCAGACTGCACATAATGGGAGAAATTACTTCTTCTTAATGACCTGTTCTTTTCCATTTTAGATGAGGCTCTACGACCGTCGCCTACTACAGAGGGGTGCTGTTCAATCTTATGAAGGACATGTGAATTCCCATACTCGTATACAGCTTGATGTTGATCCATCCGAGAGATTTGTTATGTCAGGTAGAGATATTATTTGAGTGATGTTATTTATTTTGCATCCTAGAGTTTGAAAATCCTGACTTAGTCATGTCAGGTGGAGAGGATTGCAAGCTACGGTTATGGAGTATCAAGTCTGGCGAAATGCTTTTTGAGGACAAGTTCTCTGATTCAGTTCTCTCCACTGTGTGCTATCAAACACACAAAAATAGTGAGCACAATATGCTTTTGGCCTTTCTGCTTTCAATTTTTATGAATTCTCCTATATTTTTGCTATCTAACTTTATAAAAATAGGCGTGGTTTTACTGGTTGCTTATTTTAAACTGTATTATATGGGTGTATAGGTTTTAAAGCAGAGGAGGAAAACCAATACAAGCATGATTTTTCTTTGGGTGCATGGCTTGGATCAGATGAAGGACTATTTTATATGCACTGGTTATGAGTTTTAAGGGTCTTTGTGAACTACCATGTTTGACTTAGCATGAGGTGACCAAATAGCTTGTATATATACTGATATGGTGTAGTTCCTTATTAAAGGCTTTTATGGGATTAGAGTTAGCATTTTGATACAAGCAAATGGCATAAGCGAAAAGCGACCAGTTACATTCTAGAAATAGTGCTATTAACTATATATATGCATACACACAAGGAAAACTAGGGGGGAGAAAAAACAAAGCATTTTGTGGGCTTTGGCTTTTTTGCACCAAAGTTTCTATGTTGACCATCTTGTGTGTGCTCTCTGAGAATCATCATGTACTGGCCAGCCGTAGTAGTTGTGCTGGTGACAACTGTTGTACTGTTAATTGGCTGTGGTTATTCTCCGATTTTTATTTATTTTTTAATTAAATTTTCGAAAACAAATGGGTTGCTACCAGATGAAACGTGGTGCGTAGAAAAATAAATTCTGCAAATTTTGTTTAAATAAATGTAGTAATAATTTGTTAATTATTTTAAGTGATAAATTATTCTATCTATATTTTTTTCATGTCTACATTGCGCCTGAAAAACAATAAAGGTTAGTTGATATTCTAATATGGGATAAGTTATTGTGCTTATTCCCAATTTTCCTATCTTTACCTACTTCTCTCATCACCGTTGGATTACAATTTGATCCAACGGTTCATGTTGAATACATAAATAAAATCTTTTTACCTCCTTTCTCTCTCCTCCTGCTTCTCTCTCCGCTCCCTTCTCTCTTATTACGCTATACCTAATTGAATTTTTTATGCAACTCATCGCCGATGTCTGCCGCGCTGGTAGCTGTGAATTTTGGTTAAATTTATGAATTTGTTAAATCATCTAGCTTGAAAAGCACCTTTGCTGACTTCCCCTTAAGGTATAACTCGTGGTATTCATCTGATTCGTGTATTCATTTGACTTCCCCTGAATTTCAACGATATTACAGGAAGCAATGCTATTACCTTTCTTGCAAATGTTTTCAAGAATTTTGCATAGACGCATCAGATGAACTCGTGGTGTTTAAGTTTTGTACCTCACGGTCCATGAGCATGTCCATTAGTCGATGAAATTTAATTAACAATATAGCTTCCTGTAATGAAGTTTAATCAACAATATTAGACGATCCATGAATGTGCTATCACCATCCGTTGCTTTTTGAAATTCAGGGGAAGTCAGATGAAATTCAAGGGTGCTTTTCAAGGTAGATGATTTAACAAATTCAGAAATTTAGCCAAAATTCACAGCTACAAGCGCGGCAGACATCGGCGATGAAGGGCATTAAAATTTCAATTAGGTATAGCGTAGGAAGAGAGAAGGGGGGAGAGAGAAAGGGGAGGAGAGAGAAAGGAAGTAAAATGGATTTTATTTACATTTTAAATATGAACCGTTAGATCAAATTGTAATCCAACAGTGATGAGAGGAGTAGGTAAAGTAGGCAAATAGGAAGTAGGCACAATAACCTATCCCTCCTAAATATAACGGTGTTGAAAAATGATAATGATAGATAATGTAGGCATAAAAAAAATATGGGTAGAATAATTTTTCTCTTATTTAATATAAATAAAAAATGAGTGCAAATGAAATATTTGGCTAATTTCTCAATTTAGTGTATAAATTATATTATAGTCATTAATTTCTGAAATATGAGAATTGTTATATAGGTGGGATAATATATAATCATTAATGTCAGATACAATGACAGAGCTGCAAAAGGAAATCATGAGCTAAATTATGAAACATTGACATTTCGAAAATTCTGATGCGTCATGTGTCATTCCAAATATTTGTTGCAATGATTGAAAAAAGGTTCAAAAGTTATGTTGTGTTGCAACTATTAGATTCGTTAGATTATGATTACGATTTCATTAAGTTTAATATAAACATTTGAGATATATTATGTTTCTTTGCAAAATTGATGGTATTATAAGTTTAGCTTTATTTTTTGGTTAAATTATTGAATACTAAATATAATATACACTACATAAATTAAAAAAATTATATAATATCAAAAGGTGTCATGATTTAACATTTTTTAGAATTAACGTGTCGGAGTGTCGTGTCCCGTATTGGTGTCGGTGTAAGATAGCTCCTAAACTTGAACCTTTTTTTTTTCATTAAGAACCCAAAACAAAACAAAAAATAAAGAAAGAAAGAAAAAAAAGTTAATGAGTTCATTTTTTTTACGGTGAATCCAGGTAAGTTATCTGCATTGAGTTCAAAAAGATATCATTTTGAGACGAAAATTAAAGTATTTTTATAATTATAATTTATTTCAAGATTACAATAATATTTATTATTAAAAAAATTTAATCTTTCAATCTAAAACGATATTGTTTTGAGAGTAAATATAAATAATTTATCTCTATTCAGCTAAAACATTAAAGCCGAAGTTAATATATCTTGAATGAAGATAAGGAATAATTAAAAAGCAAAACCTAAATAACCAAATAAAGAAAAACAGTCGTAAAAAGGAAAGCTGTCAAGGCACTTTGATTGCTTTTGTCAAAGCAGAATAGCAATTCTATCTTTTTGGTTTGACAAACATTCTCTAGCCTTACTCTTGCAAAACATTTGAGTCTTGGTAACAAAATAAAGTAACTAGTTAAAGCGACAAGACCCCTTACAACCAAAAGTTGAAGGCAAAACCATGTCCCACTGCGTTACCTACCTCTCTCTTTTAGCTATGCTGTCTACGGTGAACCTATATTTTCATTACTTTTGGATAAAACAAAAGTTTACATGGGATCGGGGGTGTGGTACATAGAAAATGTTGTAACATGATTTAAATTTAACAATGAATTTAGTAAATGGTACTATGTCACGGTTTTTGGAATGTGAATGTTTTGCATTCCATAAGATGCTAAACGATAATTTATGATACACACTGAGGAATCTTTGTAGCAATATTCCAAAATTTGAAATCATAATCACAGGGGGGCTAACAATAATAGAGCTTCTAAAAACCCAAAAACATGTACTAGACAAGCAAAGCAAAGTAAAAAAATCTAATAATTAGTGAAAATCAGTTAAGTGAGTTTCATGTGATAATTATTGATAAACAAACAAGAGGGTACTAACGAGAGGAAAGAGACACTTAATTATACATATAATAATTGAGTCAGCTCGTAATGGTTTGTTTCAGGTTTAAAGAAAAAAGACAAAGGATACTATGGGAGTCTAGAAAAAGTGATGAGGATATTTTAGGTAATTGAGGAAGAAGGATATTGACCTTTCGGACACTACTTTAAATGCCAAATTCGTGTAACCTTTTCACGCAAAACAATGGTAGATGAGGGGGTGTTTCTTCCTACTTTTTATAACCCCAATTCTCCTTTCATTATTGTGTGCAATGAGCAACTCCTCGTCGTAAACAAAACCCCAAAACCCCTTCATTGCAAGTTGAATCATTATGTCCCCTTCCCTCGGCGTTTTTTTACTTTGGATTATTACCAATAGGTACATGGATGCCCCTTTTTAAATAAGTAGAGGGTTTGGTCGATAAGGGAAATCTATCTTCTCATGCAAAAAATTTACATGATGGTGACGTGAAAATTTATGTAAAAATTTTTTGGACTTTTTTAATAAACATTAAAGGATTTATCATCTATCATTTAACATGATCATAAAAAATTTTACACTCACAACATTTTGTGGGGCCCGCACAAAAAAAAACTTTTTTATAACATAACATAATCATTTTTCCTATAACATAACTCTTATAAAACCCAACATTAAATAGGTAGAATTTCATTAAAAAAATTAAGAAAAAGAGAAAATTAAATATAAAATTTTTACATGGCAAAATCATACAAAAACTATCGTAAGAAGATTGATTCTACCTATTTAGTGTATTTTTTTCTGCTTTATATTTTTAGTTATATGGGGTTTTATTTTTATTTTTTTTTTTATTTTTTTTTTTTGGGGGGGGGGGGGGGGGGGGGGTCCATTGCTTAGAAATAAAAAATTAAAATAAAAGTTTTCCTTTTCTAACTAAAATGACAAAAATAATCTTCCTATTTAATTATTTTGTTAAACAAAAAAACACCTTATTTTAATTCTTCCAATATTCCAGTTTTCAATCTAGTCATTCACAAAAAACATTCCCAATTTAATTTTTTATCGATCAAAATCTTGTTCAATATCTTTGAGGAAGTTGAATACATGTCACCAATAAAATTATATGTGGCGTCATATATATACATATATGAACACAATTTTATCCCAAAATGAGCCTAATTTAGGCCTTATAAAGACTATTCAGATGATCCACTGGGGATAAATTTGGTGTTTTGGTGACAAAATGATAAATTTTTTTGAGAAAAAGATAGAAAAGAAGAAAAATATGATGACCATTCTGAAAAGAAGCAACCATAGATATACACATATATATGAACACAATGATGAGCACTAGAAATAGAATCTCATGTACACATATCCTCATGTTTAAATGATTGGTACGTGTGGTTCATTTTCATGACAATAATATGAATAGATTTGCACTGATCGATCATGTCAAACTGCATGCTTTTGAATCCCTACCACTCCAAATCAATTCTTTACAAATGGACAAAATTGAACAAAAATTAATAATAATATATAACAAGGGAAAGATAGCATAAACAAAACCTGAAAACCACAAACCTCTTGGTTGGAAACATTATTTTTTTATTTATTTTTTTGTGGGTTTTTATTTACCTGTTTGAAATGGGGTTTGGACCACTAGGGACTTCATGCTCACTGTTGCTGAAGATCTTGTTTTGCCATTGAAATGGAGGCCTTGGAGCTCTAGAGCTTCCTCTCTGTGGTAGATCAGGAACATTATTGATACCCTTTAAGGTTTGTTCTTGTGTACTGTACTCTTCTCTTGCTGAAGCAGCTACCATGGTATTCCTCTTCTTGGCACCATTATCTTTTGTAGAAGTTAAAGGGGAGAATAAGCTTCGTTCTGGAACAGCCATAGCAAAGTGAAAAGCTAAAAGCAAAGAGAAGAAGAAGAAGATGAAGAAGGTCATGCAAGTGGTAGAGGGAAATGCTACATCACCAGCCATGCAAAACCAAGTGCCTTATAAAAATCATCCAACAAGCCAAACTAGCTTAATTATTAGGTAGTCTCTCAACAAAATAAAACGAACAAGAGTTGAGTATATATATATATATATATGTGAATTGTTTTGAAGCTAGAGATGACAAGGTAAATAAGTGTTTTGGGGAAGATATCTTATGTAAGTTGTAGATTTTGTAATGATAAAGAAGTTCAACTCAGAAAGAGAGAGAGAGAAACAAAGAGATATGAAAAGAGGAAATAGTAGATTGGTGAACCCCTCCTTTGACAGTGTGTTGAGTGTTAGGTAACATAGCTTTATCAATATGTTCTGACGTATAAAGTTACTAGTAAATGAATCAAATGATTATATTTATAAATTTTTTATTTATAAATTTTTCTAAATTATGTAATATCTTTGATCAGTCATATTTAGTATAATTTGTAAGTTTATAAGATAAAAAGTTTATCAATATAATCCCTCTCTATCTCTACTAACAAATAAGACATTTCCAATTCTTATTTACTGAACTACGCGGCTTTCTTTATAACTTTTGAAACTGAATTTTTCTAAATTTTAAATTTTTGGATATTATCATAAATTGAATGTAAAAATTATATTTTTGAAAATCGAGATTCTCGGAAAAAAAAATTTACCTCTACCAAACACCACGTAAATCAGAGGAGTGGAAGAGTTAAAATTTTGCCATATAGGTTGAGTCTCGGGTTAACTTTTTTCACTTAGAGGCTGTTTGGTACGCGGTGTTCTTCAGGATTCTCAGGAAATTGAATTTTTCTAAATTTTAAATTTCCGGATATTATCATAAACTGAATGTAAAAATCATATTTTTGAAAATCGAGATTCCTAGACAAATAAAAATTTCTCCTGTACCAAATTCCCCGTTAAACAAAAATGTGTGTGTGGAATTCAAGACTCAAAAGAGATAGAAAGTTGGTTAGGTTGGTCACGATTTACGATCTATAATAAGACAAGGAGAGAGTGGTCGCGGAAAAGAGAGAGAAATCATTGAATTATGGGAAAATGTACAAGTTAAATTTTCGATAACAAAAATAAATTTAAGTTTAAGAACAAATTAAACAAAAAAAGAAGAAGAGATTTTATATTATGGACGCTGTAATACAAAAACAATTTTTGGCTGTTAAAAAAACATATTAATAGATGAGGAATGATAAAATCATTCACGCGTTGATTTTAACTTTCCATTGTTGACCACTTTGGGCTAGTACCGTAAAGCAACCATTTCTAACATGCTCACACAGAAGTTGGGCTTGGACCGTAAAGCAACCATTTCTAACGTGCTCATATATATAATTTGGGCTTGAATGATAGATAACTGTGCTGATTTAATTTCACTAAAAAATATGGGTAGAATCAAATTTGTGATCCCTTGATCACAGATATTCTTATACCATATAAAACAATCATTTTAACCTAACAACTCAAGCTTATAAGAGAAGACGATGATTTTATGTTGTGGTTTGTTTTTCGCATGTTGCATGAGAAAACAAACTCTTCATACACTCATCATGAAAATGTGTGTCACTCATTTTTTTTTTTTTTTAATAAGTGGGTCTCACACTTCATATATCAATCATTTTAATTTGAATTCTCAAGCTGATACAAAGATTTATTTTTCCCTTTTATGTTATCTCTTTAGCAAAGACAAATCTACAATATTCGAGAGAAAATGAATTGCATGACGGAAAGCAGTGAACCTTATCCAATATGTTGTTGCGTAAGCCTTAATACCAACACTTATGGGAGAACTCCAGTTGAAAAAGGATAGTAAAAGGAGTGGAAAAGTAATACAACCATTAAAAAGAACGCAAAAAGTGAAGCTCATTTGAGAAAGTAAGATGTATTATGCTATTGAGAGGTTGTGCATTATGCATACATTTGGATGCTCTCATGTGAAGAAGTGGTCATGTTATTTGATTAAAATCATTCATTTAAAAATTAAATACGTTTCTCTCTTTTATCTCATATTGTGATTAAATAACATGATCACATGACCACTTTTCCACTTGAGAGAATTCATTCCCATTATGCATATATACCATTCCTTTGATATATTTTACAACATATATTTCTGATTGAGGAAATATGTTTGATAGAAACGATCACGGAGGAAACGTACGTGTGATAGAAGGGGTGCAAAATGAAAATGAACTTATGCATGTTTTGAATCTTGATATTGAATAATTTATAATGATAAATGGCCGGTACAAATTACTTTTTGACAAATGCAACTACGATGATTAATTGGCATATTCCTATTTTATTTTAGCAGTTATATTTGAAACTTTGACCAAACTCATAACAATTCTTTATATGTTGAAAATATTGTACACCAACTTAGTAACATTACTCATATTTTATATGAACAAAGAAAAATCACTGTCAGTTCAGTTGTGTAGGACGTAGTATATATGCTAATTATAATTTAATGGAACATAATTAAAGTTTTCTTCTTATAGATCTGACAAAGTTCATGCACCATTTTTCTTCTGGAAAAAAAGAGAAAAAAATGATTCACTTAGATGGTAGAAAATAAAAAGAAGAGAAAATTATAATAATTTATGTTAAATTATGGTCAAACGACGAGAGTTCGCTTTATATTATAATAAGTTTCGTATCATTTATTGTTAAGTAACAATCTTTTTGTATTCAAAAAAAAAAAAAGTAACAATCTTTTTCTTAATCTTAATTTTCTTGGCGGTGTGATTAAGTTAAGAAAATATTTTCTTATTTAAAATTCATAAGAACGTTTATCGTTCAATTATTATTATTATTTGTGAAAGTACACTGTTTTGATTCTACGAACAAGATTTCATTCTAGAGATGAAGTTTGATTAAAAAAAGTTATTTTTTTTTTGTTTTCTCCAAATCAGAAACGAACACGAAAAAAGGAAAATGAGATATAGAAAATAACACAATAAAGGGAACAGTGGGTAAAAGGAAAGCTGTCAAAGCAATTAGATTGCTTTTGTTAAAGCAGAAAAGCAGTTCTTTTGTTATCTTTTAGGTTTGACAAACATTATGTAGCCATACTTAGAAAGCATTTGGGTTTAGTCTTTGTAACAAATTTAAAAAGCCAAATAAAAAGTGATAAGACTCTTTCAAAGCAAAAATGAAGGCACCGTCGTCGTGTCTCACTCACCACTGCCTTCCTCTCTCTTAGTTCTCTTGAGTCTTGTCTAACATCAAAAAAAAAAATTTATGTTTATTACGTTGTAAGAAAAATAATTATGTAATGTTATAGAGATTCGTTTTGTGTGCCATATTTTTTTTTCTTTTTTATTTTAAAATGTGTGGACCCACAAAATATTTTAAGTGTAGCAAAGTTTATTGTGTTATGTTAAAGGATAAAATGAAAAAAAAAAAAAAATCATTATTTTGGGTTAAAGGAAGAAGCTTTGAGGGGTGATGCCATTGCCAATATGCCATGCATAGGGTCAAAATTGGAAAATATTCATTGTGTTGCGTGTGCGTAGTAATGCATTACGTCAGCATAAGCAGTTCACTTTAATGATGTCATTTATTTTACAATTCTTACCGGGGAAAAGTTTAAAAACTTATTATGATTTACTCTTTTATTACTTATTCTCTAATAGTTTTTTTTTATCACTTATATATAGATAGTTATGTTCATCAATTACTCTAAACCGATTCAAATTGCTGTGATCGAACATAAAAACCGATAATCCGAAACCAAAAAATTGAGAATCGAAAAAAACCCATAAATTTTAATTTAATTGGATTGATTGATGAAAATCGATCTAATTCAAACCGATCTAATTCAATTAAAATAAAAACCTTTACAAGGTCTGTTTAAGTATATTAGACATTCAATAATTAAAATAATATTACTTTATCATTTAAAATCATTATTTTATTTATTTTATTTAAAATAAATAATATGATATGGGTCGATCTATAGGCTTATAGGCTAGATATATAAAAAAAACCTATGATCTATTTTTTTAAGGAGGAAGGATATTCTTATTACCAAAATTTTTTACTAACAACTCACTACCTATCTAATCATCATTGAATCAAAGAGAGAGAATGTTAAAAAGTTTTTGAAAAAGGAGAAAATGTTGATCCAATGGTGATTAGATAGGTAGTGAGTTGGTATGATCTAATTTTTTTTTTTTTTTTTTAAGAGGCTTTTTTCAAAAACAAAGTATGTTTTATTTAATTATATGTAATAAGCCTAGCCTAGTTTGGCTGTATGCCTGTATTAGACTGCCTGTATTAGACTGCATAGTACATTTCCACCCCTAGTTTTTTTCCATTTAAGACTAATAATAACGAAAATTTTTAAGGAACAAGTGTTTTAAATTCTATTATCGCAATTACGATCGTAACTTGCAATTTCGAAAGTTTTTAAAACATGTCAATGCAACCTTATTTGCGGTCATATCAGCTACGTTTTCTAAGCAATTATCTGTTATTTTTATCACAATGCTGTCCTAACTCATACAGCAACCATAATTCAATAACATACCAAGGATTGTTGTAAGAAAAAAAGGTCAATGAGAAGAAAAGGAAAAGAAAACACAAACAAAAATACAGATTAATATTGATGTAATAATTTCAGGTATTAATTAGTATGCAAAGAAAGTTGGATTACAAGATCCAAGTACAAATCACAAATTGTTTTAAGTAAACAGAGAATCAATCAATAAGCATTGACAAAATTGCAGTTGGTCCTGATTTCTCCTTCATCTTGGTCTGTGAGAACTTCAACGTTACCAAGCTTTGCCATGGACACCGCAAATTGGTTATCGAAAACATAGGGTGTGACAGTCAATGCAGAAACAAGGGGAGAAGTCCTTGGATCAGAATATAACAACTGATCCGTAGATAACAACCCCATTTTCTTCTTAAGATTTATATAATACACATTGTCAAAGGTCCTTGGCGTTGTAGCATCGAGATCAACATACTCTGAGGCCCATCTACACTTCCTTTGCAAGAAGTTGAGGTATTTTGGATCTATGGTTGGGTCTGGTTTCCCAGTTCCTTGGTAGTTATACAGCCTATATTGAATAGAGCCACATGAAGTCCTTCCAATAGTATGAGCCCCTAGACACATTCATCATATACATACATATTAGTATAACAACAAATATGATATAAAAATATAATTATTTAAGTTTTTTTAAGAGAGCTAATTAATGATATAGCAAAAAAGACGAGCCTCTGACAATTCTAAAATTATTTTTTAGTGACAGAAAGATCACGAGTTCAAATTCAAAAACTAATTTTTTTGCGATTATATAAGGATAAGGCTACGTAAAATGATTATTCTCACCTCACCCTTGTTAGTCAAGATTTAACAAGTAGTGATTTGGTTAATGACATAGTATTAGAGACTCTAAGAGGGGTTAGAGTTTGAATGTAAGTGTAAAGAACGTAAAGAACCAATTCAACTCAAAAGCTTAAGCGGGTGGGTGAGGGCTTTTTAATGATTTTATATATCTCAACACGCTCTCTTACACGAGAGCTCACTGGGCTTGAAGGGTGGACAATGCATAGGCCCACCTACCTGTGCGAACAAAGAAATTCCACTTGAAAGAAAATTGGGGGGCGGCGAGGATCGAATCCGGGACACGAGGTTCTGATACCATGTAAAGAACCAATTCAACCCAAAAGCTTAAGCCGGTGGCCTATGTAGCACCGACACCGACACATGACACGATACGACACGACACTTTGACACATTAATTCTAACAAATGTTAGATTTCGACACGTTAGGACACGTTTTGATATTAAATAATATTTTTAATTTATGTAGTGTATATTATATTTAATATTCAATAATTTAACAAAAAAATGAATCTAAACTTATAATATTCATAAATTTTGCAAAGAAACATAAAACATCCCAAATATTTATATTAAACTCAATAAAATGGTAATCGCAATCCAATGAATCTAATAACTGGAACTAAAAACTCAACACACCGCAACCTTTGAACCTTTTTTTGAATTTTTATAACGTGTGTTGAAGTGTCGTTTTAGAGTGTCGGAAAGTGTCAGACACGATTTTATATATATATATAAGTTTAACTTACAAATGCTTGAATTAGTTTAGTTACCTGAGAGAACAACTAAGTCAAGCACAGTCAAGCCTTTGGATTGGAAAAACTCAACCAAGGAAGTAATGTTTTCATGACCCATTGGAACCATTTCAGCTTCCTTATCAATGGAGATTTTCCCATCTTTCCTACCATAAGGAACGGCCCAATATGGTCCACCCAACTCAACTGTGGCATCCCTTGCAGTAGCAGTTAGAATGTCTGCACAAGACACAGTCTTGGGGCATTGCTTCTCTAGCTCTGCCTTGATATCATCAATCACTTCAAACCCTCTCAGTGTCTTGCTTGCCTGTGCTGTCCTCTCACTTCCATCATGGTTCAACAGAATGGACCCATCACATCCCTATATGAATAGAATAGTTCAAAAAATGAGTATAGTGCAAAATCAAAATCAAAATCAAAACTAAAACCAAAACCCCATTTGGAGGAATAAATCTTTGGTGTTACTGTTGTACCAAAGATTCAGTACATCCCACCAATAGAATTATTACATATTAGTTAAAGTTTCTTTTTCTCTGCCAAATTTTTTCTCTTTACTATGATATGTAATGCTCCAATTGATGGAATGCACTGAATCTTGGTACAACTATAGCACCAAAGATTTATTCCATTTGGAAAGCAAGAGATATAGTATGTAGTACTTATAATTATGTACCTTGACAGAGCAATCATGGAAGTGCAACCTCAGGAGACTAGCTGCTAAAGTGTAATCCTTCTGAATCCATTCTTGCACTTTTTTGTGTAGGATGGATTCCAATTGTGGACAGCTTTTACGGTAGTAACCAAAGGATAAGAGATTATCCAAGGTGGTTTCATCTAATGTTGGGACTTGGAGAGTGAAAACATTATCATCTGAAGAATCTTCATGAGAATAGGCCAAGGCTGGAATGGTATAAAGAATCAAAAGAAGAAGCAATGGGAGGGAAATGTTAGACATGTTCATTCTTTTTGTGTTATTAATCTCAGTGACACCCCAAATTGGTAAGGCTTCTTACTATAAGATATATGATATATACGTGTAGAGAGTTGTGGGTAGTTTTATATATAGAGAGGAAGACTTTGATATTATGATTTTGTTATTAGGCTGAGACAAACGTGGGGCGCACCCAATAGAACATAGATGACATGTTAGCATGTTGCATTGTTTTGCTTTTATTTTGTTCACTGCAAAATCTAGCATGACACGTTTTTAATTGATATTCCTCCTCCAATTATTTGTCAAGGACATGATTAGGGAATGTCTGCATAATTAATTATGTATGAGAGTATTCTCCTTTGATCACATTCAATTGATTGAAATGTTTGTGCATATATTTCTTTTAATGCTTGACGTTGACTAAGTGTTTGATAAATTTTCTTCTTAAGTTTTTTATTTTATATTTAGGAGTAAAGATATTCTAACTACCAAAAATTCTTACTACTAACTTACTATTCATCACATCATCATTGGATCAAAGAGAGAGAATGTTAAAAAAAATTTGAAAAGAGAGAAACTGTTACTTTAATGGTGATTAGATAGGTAGTAAATTGGTAGTAGAAAATTTTGGTAGTGAGAATATTCATCCTCTATATTTAGAGTACATTTCTTGAAGTTGTTTCTAAATATTAAATAGAAATATAAGCATGAAGGGCCAGGGAAGGAAAGGCCCAACTGAATAATAACTATATCAGATGAAGGAGCGTACCTAACTTAGCCCAAAAGCATTGGACTTTAGGTCACAATAATTGAAAGCTCATAACATCACCGTGAGAATAAATGACCCATATTAAAGCAAAATACTGTAAGGGCCCAATGGAAACTTTTGTAAGATCCGTAAATGATCCGTAACAATAATTGAAGGAACAACAGATGCCAACTTTTGAAAGATCCTAATTTTCTTTTTCTTTTTTAAAAATGCCTCTAAGCCTTATTTCAAATTGTACCAGAAAATAGAAAGATTCCAGTTTTATGAAATCATAGACAGAGACTCTGTTTAAGCCTTTAGGATTTTTATTTATCTTTTCTTTGGTATATGAAAGTTAGGAGAAGTTTGGTAGAGCAAAATTTTTACTAGTTTCTAAATTTAACCAATATTATCAAGGGTTTTATAATTCTCATTTAACATGAAATTTAAATTTTCCGATACACCCTTTGATTTTCGTGCCAACGTGGGTCCTACACATAATTTTTTCTAACATACGGGTCCCACATATTTTTTGTCCCTGCAACATGAGAATTGAATTCTTATATTAAATGAGAAATATAAAATCATATTATCAGAAAAATCACGAATTCTCAAACTTGTTTCTAAACTAGTCTATTTAAATATCATCTCCTGGGCCGCGGTAGGCCCAGCCCACCATTCTCTAGAGGATAAATGGTCCCTTAATTTATTAATAGATTTTATTTTATTTATATTTATGTTAGATTTTATAAATAAGTCAGACTACATGCCGATAATTATATTTATAATAGGTTATAGGCTAGACTAGGCTGATAGTATAATATATTTAAACACAGACTTAAATTTTTTTAGAATAAAAGTCAACCCTGCTCGACCGTTAACACTCCGCACATATAGGATATTCCAAGCGACAACATTAAGAAGAAAATAGTGATTAACTTATTCATCCAAATTAAAATTGCTCAGTATATTTGGATACAATGTTATTAAACCCGACAGATCGCGCTCATCCAACCAGTTTAATCGAGAATTGATAACTGTTCAATCCGGTTCAATTAATTAATGGGGTTATCAGTTCTCATGTGACAGTAAAATTCCTCTTTTCCGATTTTGAGATAAAATTACGTGGATCCCGTTTCAATAAAAAAAATTGCAAAAAAGCATTGCACGTTTCTTAATGAGTCAGCTGTAAAAAAAACTTCTGAGACAGTCGCAGGAGAACTATATTTTTCGTTAATTAATTGACCATGCATAAAAATCATGACAAAATATTCCATCACAATTGCAATTCAAACCTAGCATTTAAAAGAAAGAGAATGAAATATCAATGAACCCCTAGTTGAATTGATACTCATACTAATCCGAGTTTAATAATATTGTTTCGAAAGACATAAACAAAGCCAAAGATTTTAAGGAAACATTAGCTTAAAAAAATTTCGATCATTAATTAGGTCAACAGTACATGATTACGTGGGCAAAACAGAAAAAAGAAGCAACATTTGGAGTAGCCAGAAGGGTTTACACTACAGCAAACAACATGCAACCAATCATAAAGAGGAAACGCTACAAAAGGACATTTTGGTTTGGTAGATCAAACCAATAAGATTGACAATAAAACAATACTAACAGGAATATAGATATTAAATTGATCCTCCTTTTGTTGTCATGCAGAAAATATAGAGTTCTTTAAAATTTGATGTGTTTTATCTTTTGGTGAAACGCGTTGCTTGAAGAATTGGATAAAGAAGAGGTGTATTCTTACTATTAAAATTTTGTACTACCAACTTAGTATTTATCTAATCACCATTGGATCAATATTTTCTCTTTTTTCAAAAACTTTTTAACATTCTCTCTCTTTGATTCAATGGTGATTAGATAAGTAATAAATTAGTAGTAGAAAAATTTGATAGTAAGAATATCCTCCTCTTATATAAAACACCAACAAGTGTACTTTGGAATTTAGCTACATACGTGGCTTGCGTGGGATATGACATTGCCTCGTGGGGACTCCATTGACTTTCTAAAGCATATAGAAAGTACAAATGTATATAATTCCAAAATTCCTAAACTCAAACCAACAAGTTTTAAATAGGGAAATTGAACCGCTCGCTTTCGCATCCTTCATGTTCAGTAAGAAATCAAGCAAAATCCACAACTAGTTTTATCTGTTGGTTCACTCAATCACAGTATCATCCTTCTTCTCTAATTCGGTATCTTCATGACTATATATATTTTTTTTTGAGATTTCTCATTATCAATTAATCGATTAATTCGATGGAGTTGGGTAAGATAATAAAAGTGCCAAAACTCTCCCAATCAATTTTTTTTAACACAATTACCTATTCTAGACTCAAACTCGAAACAAATATTAAGTTGGAATAACCTCCTATCAGTTGATCCATTGTTTCAAAATCATACCTTTTTGTTTCGAAAAAATATGTGTCCTTATAAATGACACAGATTTAGATTCTTTTAAGAAAAAGATAAACATAAAGATATGTGAGTCTCACAAAAAAAAATAAAGACAAAATATAAATATAAATCTCACCTCTTTGTATCTATTCTGTAACATCCCGAGCGCTGAAGAGGGCGGGGAGTGATCGCCGGTGCGAAAGGGCATGGACAAGGAGCGGCTTCTGACAGGCTTCCAGCGGGGGTTACATGCACGAATGAATCGAATCGACACCCGAAAGAGAGGGATTCCAAAGACTGTACAGATGTGAGACTGCACAGTTTGGAATAGCTTATAATAATTAATTGGTACTACCTATACTAACAAGATGCATCTTCTTTTCGGTAGCCCGGAACGGAAGAACTCCATAGTTAAGCGTGCTTGACTTAGAAATTCTGGGATGAGTGGTCTCCTGAGAAGTTTTCCCAGGAAGTGTGCGAGTGAGGAAAAAACACTCTGAAAAGTCTCGTGTTAGTATGTGGGGATAATCATTGATTCTTGAAGCGGCCAGCCTACAAGTGGTATCAGAGCAGGGCCTCTCTTCCAGTACGGTGTGGTTCGAGGACGAACCAGGCGGAAGCTGATGGGCATGTAACATCCCGAGCGCTGAAGAGGGCGGGGAGTGATCGTCGGTGCGAAAGGGCATGGACAAGGAGCGGCTCTTGACAGGCTTCCAGCGGGGGGATTACATGCACGAATGAATCGAATCGACACCCGAAAGAGAGGGATTCCAAAGACTGTACAGATGTGAGACTGCACAGTTTGGAATAGCTTATAAGAATTAATTGGTACTACCTATACTAATAAGATGCATCTTCTTTTCAGTAGCCCGGAATGGAAGAACTCCATAGTTAAGCGTGCTTGACTTGGAGAAATTCTGGAATAGGTGATCTCTTGGAAAGTTTTCCCAGGAAGTGTGCGAGTGAGGAAAAAACACACTGAAAAGTCTCATGTTAGTATGTGGGGATAGTCATTGATTCTTGAAGCGACCGGACGTTAGATATCTCTCTTAAAAGTACCTAAATTTATATTAATACTTTTGTTTGTTGTTATGTTAGACTTTTGTTTTATTGCGCACTCAAATTACAAACTCTTTATTATAATCTGTATGATATTTATTTGTTCATTTCCTTTTCTTATATTTCCCATGTCCTTTTCCTAACCCATTTTGACTTTCTCAACGTCCAACTTATCTCTTCTACATTTAATGACTCCGCTGGAATTATAATGGGTTACTGACACAATTGCACTCTCATTTATAGTCACTGATATGCTTTGAATAGCAATATCATCTCTCCTATACACGCCATGCATGATGAACCTATCAATCTGCTTACACATACACACTTCCAAAGAATTACGTGAAAGGATGATTTCCCTATGCAATAATATCCCTCATCACATGACTCCTTTCTCTTCTTCTATAAAAACACCACGCGTTCTCACAATCCAAGAACAACCAACAACACCACCATAATAAATTTGCACTAGTCGTCATTTTTTCTCCATATTAAGAGCAACAATTTGCAGTTTTAAAATTCTCACTTTTGTTAAGTTTATTAGTGTGTTTGAACATTGTAGAAGCAACAATGAGGACTTCTACACTTGCAATTATGCTCCTCTTGTGCTTTTCTTGTGACATACTAGTCTTTTGCCATGGAAGCTTGGACAGTGAGACTGAGAGCACTTTGAGAGTGCTTTTGGAAGTGAAATCATCGTTCTTGGAAGACCCAGAAAATGTTCTGAGTGATTGGTCAGAGAATAACACAGAGTATTGTAGTTGGAGAGGTGTGTCATGTTGGTTAAACGAGTTGAACTCAAAACCTTTGAATGACTCGGTGAAGCGAGTGATTGGACTCAACCTGTCCGACTCGTCACTCACTGGGTCAGTGTCACCCTCACTCGGTCATTTGCAAAACCTAGTCCACCTTGATCTCTCTTCTAACCGCCTCAACGGTATCATTCCAACTACCCTCTCTAACCTCACTTCATTGGAATCTCTGCTTCTCTACGCTAACCAACTCACTGGTCACATACCCACTGAGTTCGGCTCGTTACTGAGTCTCCGAGTTTTGCGAATCGGTGACAATGGACTCACGGGTATGATTCCCGCGTCACTTGGGAATCTGGTTAACCTTGTCTATCTTGGTTTAGCCTCATGCAGTTTCACTGGTCCGATTCCACCCCAACTCGGGAAACTCAGTGAGTTGGAGAATCTGATCCTGCAGGACAATGAGTTGATGGGTCCGATTCCGTCCGAGTTGGGGAACTGCTCAAACCTTGTAATCTTCACCGCTGCTAACAACAGACTCAATGACTCGATCCCGAGTGAACTGGGTCAACTCAGGAAACTCCAAACTCTCAACCTTGCCAACAACAGCTTAACAGGGGAGATTCCGAGTCAACTCGGTCATATGAATGAGCTTGTTTATCTGAATTTCATGGGGAACAAACTCGAGGGTCATATTCCAACGTCTCTATCTCAACTGGGTAACCTTAAAAATCTCGACTTGTCCATGAACATGCTCAGTGGAGGAATTCCAGAGGTGTTAGGCAACATGCGTCAGTTAAAATACATGGTTCTCTCTGGGAACAAACTCTATGGGACCATTCCAAGAACCATATGTTCCAATGCAACAAGTTTGGAACACTTGATGATATCAGAGAGTGGACTTTATGGTGAGATCCCATCTGAGTTGAGTCAATGTCAATCACTGAAACAACTTGATTTGTCCAACAATTCTCTTAATGGATCAATACCTCTTGAGGTTTATGGGTTGGTGGGGCTAACTGATCTCTTGCTTCACAATAATAACTTGGTTGGTTCAATCTCTCCCTTCATAGGGAACCTCACTAACATGCAAACACTTGCATTGTTTCACAACAATTTGCAAGGTGCTCTACCTAGAGAGATTGGGATGCTTGGGAAGATGGAAATACTTTACCTTTATGATAATCAGTTATCAGGGAAGATACCTTTGGAGATTGGTAACTGTTCAAGCTTGCAAATGATTGATTTCTTTGGAAACCATTTCAGTGGGGGAATTCCCTTCACTATTGGAAGGGTGAAAGAGTTGAGTTTCCTTCACCTTAGGCAGAATGAGCTTGTGGGTGAGATTCCTTCCACCCTTGGAAATTGTCATAAACTGAATGTGCTTGATTTGGCAGATAATCAAATCTCAGGTGGCATTCCTGCAACATTTGGATTTCTCAGAGACTTGAAGCTTCTCATGCTTTACAACAATTCTCTTGAAGGTATTCTCCCTCATCAACTGATAAATGTAGCAAACCTGACTAGAGTTAATCTTTCAAAGAACAAACTGAATGGTAGCATCTATGCATTGTGTAGCTCTCGGTCGTTTCTTTCTTTTGATGTCACAGATAATGCATTTGGCAGTGAAATCCCATCTCAATTGGGAAATTCACACTCCCTTGAGAGGCTAAGATTAGGTAACAACAAATTTTCTGGTGAAATCCCAAGGACATTGGGGAAAATCATTGAATTGACATTGTTAGACCTCTCGGGAAATTCACTCAAAGGACCAATACCAGATGAGCTTTCTTTGTGTAATAAACTTTCCTACATTGATTTAAACAATAACCTTTTATCTGGAAGCATACCACAATGGCTTGGAAGTTTGTCTCAGTTAGGAGTGCTTAAGCTCTCCTTCAATCAATTTTATGGGTCTCTTCCACTAAACCTTTTCAAAAGACCAAGGTTGCTAATTCTTTCCCTAAATAGCAATTCTCTTAGTGGAAGTCTCCCAGGTGATATTGGTGATCTTGCATCCCTTAATGTCCTTAGACTTGACCATAATAACTTCTCTGGACCAATTCCTCATGCAATAGGTAAGTTAACCAATCTTTATGAGCTTCAGCTATCTAGAAATAGCTTTAATGGTGAGATACCAACTGAGATTGGAAATCTCCAAAATCTTCAAAGCATTTTAAACCTCAGTTATAATAATCTCTCTGGTCATATCCCACCTTCTCTTGGTATGCTGTCAAAATTGGAAGCACTTGATCTTTCTCACAATGAACTCACTGGAGAAGTCCCTCTACTAGTTGGTGAAATGAGGAGCTTGGAAAAGCTTAACATCTCTTACAATAACTTTCAAGGTGCATTGGATAAGCAATTCTCTCGCTTTCCATATGAGGCATTTGAAGGGAACCTTCATCTTTGTGGAGCCTCTCTTGGGAGTTGCAATCATGTTGATGCTTCCCATAATAAGCTATCAGCAGTGGTTATAGTCTCTGCCATTTCAACTTTAGCTGCAATTGCACTACTAGTATTTGCAATGAGCATGTTCATGAAAAACAAGAAAGAATTTTTCAGGAAAGGCAGTGAATTGAATTGTCTTTACTCCTCCTCTTCATCACGAGCAAAAAAACGACCACTCTTCCCACTAAATGCTGCCGGAAAGCGAGATTTCAGGTTGGAAGATATCATGAATGCTACAAACAATTTAAGTGATGACTTCATAATTGGTTCTGGAGGTTCTGGGACAGTCTACAGAGTTCAATTTCCCACTGGAGAGACTGTGGCTGTCAAGAAGATTTCATGGAAAGATGATTATTTGCTAAACAAAAGCTTTATGAGAGAAGTTAAGACATTAGGGAGTATCAAGCATAGACATCTGGTGAAACTGATAGGATGTTGTAGCAATAGAAACAAAGGAACAGGTTGGAATATGTTGATATATGAGTATATGGAGAATGGGAGTGTATGGGATTGGCTACATGGAAACAAAGCAAAGGGTAACCTTGATTGGGATGCAAGGTTCAAAATTGCTGTGGGATTAGCCCAAGGAGTGGAGTACCTCCATCATGACTGTGTACCAAAGATCATTCACAGGGACATCAAATCTAGCAACATATTGTTAGATTCCAAAATGGAGACACACTTGGGAGATTTTGGACTTGCAAAAACACTCATTGAGAATCATGACTCTATTACTGAGTCCAATTCTTGTTTTGCTGGGTCTTATGGTTACATGGCCCCAGGTAGTGATCATGCTATTGATTTGAATTGTTCTTGATCTCAATTTTTGTTTTTAGTCCAAGTTTTAACACTTGACAAACTTGATTAACATATGCTTATTTTCAGAGTATGCATACTCAATGAAGGCAACTGAGAAAAGTGATGTTTATAGCATTGGAATTGTGCTTATGGAACTTGTTAGTGGTAAAATGCCAACAGATGAAGCTTTCAGAGCTGAGATGAACATGGTGAGATGGGTGGAGATGCACATTGACATGCAAGGGACTGCATGTGAGGAATTGATAGATCCTGAGCTGAAACCCCTTTTGCCTGCTGAAGAGTTTGCTGCATTCCAAGTACTTGAGATAGCCATACAGTGTACTAAAAATACACCACAGGAGAGGCCATCATCAAGACAAGTAAGCGATCTTCTTGTGCATGTATTCAACAACAAAAAGGTGGACTTTGAGAAGATGAATTTGGATCATTACAAGTGAATTTATTTCCAACAGATATGCTTGTTGTTTTTTAATAGTTCTAACAAATAGCCAAAATGGCAGCACATGCCATTTATTTCAATCAAGTATGTTCTAGTTCCAAGATTACTCAAGTAGATTTTAAAATATAAATGTGATTTGAAATGGCAAACTTTTGATTTTATTATCACCTAATATTTCATCTTATGCCTTCTTTTCACATTGTTGGATGCTACACACGTTTGGATATCAAATGATAATTACAACATGGTAGGCTGGTAGCCTAATATTTGTGTCTCGAATTATATTAACTATATAAAATTACCTCTAGTTAAAATATAAATTGAAATGCAATTTATTTCATAATTAAATCTTAATTTAGTCTAATATTTTACAATATGACATAACCTAACAATGGCCTCTAATTTATTTCAAAATTAAATTTTAGTCATATCAATCGCAATGCTATAAATTTAGTGTAATACTTTACAACATGACATAACCTAACAATTGCCTCTGATTAATGTATTCAAATTCAAATTATTCCACAAGTAAACGTACACATATCAATGAGAAAGCAACTACAAATTCAAATTCAAAATTATTCCAAAAGTTTTTTTTTTACCTAAAATTTAAACGAAATGATTCTCTTATAATTAATTTTAGGGAAAAATATTTATTCTTGTAAATGACACAACTTACATTCTTTCACTCTCACAAAGAGGTAGGACCCACACCTTTATTTTTTTGTCAACTCTCTTTCCTCCTTTATCTGTCTATTTCTCTCTTTTAAAATGTCACAACTTTACATTCTTTAAAATGATACACTCTTTACCCTTACTTTTATGCATGTTATCGTTTCATAATGTTCGTGACAATAAGTTC
Source organism: Gastrolobium villosum (assembly GCA_032173675.1). NCBI lineage: Eukaryota > Viridiplantae > Streptophyta > Magnoliopsida > Fabales > Fabaceae > Gastrolobium > Gastrolobium villosum. The sequence continues at coordinate 115,395 of JAVKPL010001595.1, read as the reverse complement.
TTGCGACATTCAAAATTGGATATATATATATATATACATATATATATATATATATATATATATAAAGGATATTCTTACACCGGTGTAAGAGTTAGAAGTCTTACACTCAATCTTGAACATTGATTTAGTTGTATCCAAAGGCTCACATTACTAAAAGATTAGAGCCCTTAGATATATGACCCAATAAATCTTAAACGTTGGATGCACCAAGATCAACGGTTAAGATGTGGTGTAAGACTTGTTAGTCTTACACTGGTGTAACAAGAACTTGCCCCACATCTTAACAGGTGATGGACGAAAATCATCGGTTGGTATTTGTAGTGTAATTAATGATTAATTAATATTAATTAATTCGCATGACTTCCTAAATTATAACCGTTGGATGGACGGAAATCAACGGTTGAGATGTGGTATAAGACTTATTAGTCTTACACCAGTGTAAAATGATCTTGATCCAATATATATATATATATATATATATATATATATATATATATATATATATACACACACACATATATATATGGGCAGGATATTCTTACACCGGTGCAAGAGTTAGAAGTTTTACACTCAATCCTGACAATTGATCCACTTGTATCCAATGGCTCACATTACTAAAAAATTAGAGCCCTTAGATATAAGTGGGTTCAATGGTCAAGATTAAAAGTGTAACTTACACTGGTGTAAAATGATCCTGACCCATATATATATATATATATAAGGAAAAGTGTTTCTGCAGTTAATGCAGATAAGTTATCTGCATTTATTCCCAAAACGACGTCGTTTTGGTATTGAAATTTTAAAAAAATTATAAATAAAAAGACTATTATAACCCTAAAAATAATTAAAATTACAAAAATATCATGATTTCCGTCCTAAAATGATGTCGTATTGGGCTTACTGCAGATAACTTATCTGCAGTAACTGTAGAAAAAATGAACCCATATATATATAGGGATTTATATTTCTGCAGCAGTTGCTGTACGTGCAACAATCAAATACTTGCCATATATATACTTGTAAGCATTAAATGCGGGGAATCATAATCAAACAAAGGATGAAAACATTAAATGTAGGGAATCATAACTATACACATGTCATTGTTGTACGTAAAGCGGCTGCAGAAATAATTTTACCATATATATGTATGTGGGAAAACACTTTCTCCTTTAATAGGAGGGTTGTTTTCTTATGTCAGTGAGAGTTCGTTTTGCGTGTAATATTTTTTTTTACTTTTTGTTTTTTGTTTATGGTGGGACCCATTAAAATTATGTGTGTGTAGGAAACTTTCTAACCTCATGTTGAATGAGAGACGTAAAGCTCTCTATATATATTATATATATGTGTGTGTATCAAATTTAGCGGTTCATATATGTTCTATGACTTGATTTTCCACAAATATGATTTCTCTCAAAGGAGGCAAAAAAATTAAAATATTACTATTTTAATAAATAATTACGAATACATAGCAGTTTCGAAACTATCTACAAATATATAGCAGTCAGTGGCAAAAAAAGTTAACTTATGAACCGTAAAACTTTGAAAAGGCATAACTTTTGACTCGGGTATCCGAATGAGGTAATTCTTTTTTTGATTCCATATAACTTTTTGAGATCTACGCAATGACATCTCATTTGATATATTTTATCTCTCACAAACACAATTCAAATTTGCAATAATTGTATTATATAGTGTATTACAACAAAATTTAAAAAATTATTATTAATAAGAAAAATAAAATAAATATTAAATTTGTGATTTAAACTCAAAAGTTAATTTGAAAAATCTGTATTAATAAAGGAAATAATTAAATAAATATTCTAAACATTTGGTAGAATATTATATAAATTTGTATATATTTTAATAATTAATAAATAAACTTGTACACTATTTTTTTCAAACACTTGGCAGAAGTATATATTTTAATATGACATTAAGTATCCTTATTTATAAATGGGTTAATCTACTTTGGTGCCATCTTTATATTATCATTGTTGCAAATTTGAATTGTGTTTGTGAGAGATAAAATATATCAAATGAGATGTCATTGCGTAGATCTCGAAAAGTCATGTGGAATCAAAAAAAGAATTACCTCAATCGGATACCCGAGTCAAAAGTTAGGGCCTTATCAAAGTTTTACGGTTCATAAGTTAACTTTTTTTTGCTACTGACTGCTATAGATTTGTAGATAATTTCGAAACTGCTATATTTTCGTAATTATTTATTTAAATAGTAATATTTTAATTTTTTTGCCTCTCAAAGGATTACATGTTAATTTTTTAAAAAATAAAAAATCTGGCATTTTGGCAACTTTTAAGCTTTAGAAGATGTAACATCCTGAGCGCTGATGAGGGTGGGGAGTGATCGCCGTGGCGAAATGGCATGGACAAGGAGCGGCTCCTGACAGGCTTCCAGCGTGGGGGTTACATGCATGAATGAATCGAATCGACACCCGAAAGAGAGGGATTCCAAAGACTGTACAAGTGCGAGACTGCACAGTTTGGGATAACTTATAAGAATTAATTGGTACTACCTATATTAACAAGATGCATCTTCTTTTCGGTAGCCCGGAACAGAAGAACTCCACAGTTAAGCGTGCTTGACTTGGAGAAATTCTGGGATGGGTGACCTGAAAAAGCACACTAAAAAGTATCGTTTTAGTATGTAGGGATAGTCGTTGATTCTTGAAGCGGCCAGGCGTTACAGGTGGTATCAGAGCAAGGCCTCTCTTCCAGTACGGTGTGGTTCAAGGACGAACCAGGCGGAAGTTGGTGGGCAGGTAACATCCCGAGCGCTGACGAGGGCGGTGAGTGATCGCCGGTGCAAAGAGGCATGGACAAGGAGCGGCTCCTGACAGGCTTCTTCCAGCGGGGGTTACATGCATGAATGAATCGAATCGACACCCGAAAGAAAGAGATTCCAAAGACTGTGCAGGTATGAGATTGCACAGTTTGGCATAGCTTATAAGAATTAATTGGTACTACCTATACTAACAAGATGCATATGCTTTTCGGTAGCCCGGAACAGAAGAACTCCACAGTTAAGCGTGCTTGACTTTGAGTAATTATAGGATGGGTGATCTCCTGGGAAGTTTTCCCAGGAAGTGTGCGAGTGAGAAAAAAGCACACTGAAAAGTCTCGTGTTAGTATGTGGGGATAGTCATTGATTCTTGAAGCGGCCGGGCATTACAAGTGGTATCAGAGCAGGCCTCTCTTCCAGTACGGTGTGGTTCAAGGACGAACCAGGCGGAAGCTGGTGGGCATGTAACATCCCGAGCGCTGAAAAGGACGGCGAGTGATCGCCGGTGCGAAAGGGCATGGACATGGAGCGGCTCCTGACAGACTTCCAGCGTGGGGGTTACATGCATGAATGAATCGAATCGACACCCGAAAGAAAGGGATTCCAAAGACCGCAGGTGCGAGACTGCACAGTTTGGGATAGTTTATAAGAATTAATTGGTACTACCTATACTAACAATATGCATATGCTTTTCGGTAGCCCGGAACGGAAGAACTCCACAGTTAAGCGTGCTTGACTTGCAGTAATCCTGTGATGGGTGATCTTCTGGGAAGTTTTCCCAGGAAGTGTGCTAGTGAGGAAAAAACACACTGAAATGCCTCGTGTTAATATGTGGGGATAGTAATTGATTCTTGAAGCGGTCGGGCGTTACAGAAGTAGTGAAGTAAATGTTAATTATAATTAACAATCATTTTATAAATCATTATTACAAAAGGATTGAATATGAAGTTTTTTTCATGTGACAGAGAATATGAGGTTTTTTAAGAAGAAAATGAATATCAAATGTATATCACAAATAAGTGGCATTTTTTATAGGATATTCTACTTACCTTTTTTTCGTGCCTACTTTATGCTTATCTCCAGCACTGTTAGATCAGAATCTTAACTAACTTTTACTCTTTCTCTCTACTCTTGATATTTTGATCCAATAGTATTGAAGATAAATAGATAGAGTAGGCAAAAAAAAAGATAGACATAATAACCTATCTTTTATTTAAAAGGTTTAATTTTGATACACTAAAATTTTATGATATCGTTTAATAATGTAATATTAAATTATTCAATAAGCATGATAATTCATATGTTATTAAATTCATTAAATGATTGAAATTGCATTATTAAATGATATTATAAAACTCATTTATATGAATAATGTATATGGATTATACTCTTTTTAAGATATAAAAAAGTATCTTAAGTTCGAATGTTGAAAGATTTAATAGGAAGATTCACAATCTGGCTCAACTCGAATCAAATCACTAGTAAAAAAATTAATGAATTTTCACAAAATAATAATAATAATAATGAATTGATTAAAAAAAAAACAACGTTGGCTAGGTTTCCAACTAGCGGTGTTAACGGCCGAGCAGAGCCGGGCTGGGCTTTGGTCTTAAAAGGCTAAGTCTGTGTTTAAATGTGTCAGCCTGACCAAGCTTTTTATCTATTCTAAATATTATTATCGGCATGTGACCTGACTTGTTTACAAAAAATAAAAGCATGGTTTAACCTGTTAGCCTATTTAAAAAAATAAAATAACAAAAATTTATTCAAACAGAATATACAATCAACAACATTAGTGATTTCATAAATTCAATGTATATCAAAACAGAGAACAAAATCATTCAAAAAGTCTATTTAATCAATAAAACAGAGTGAAATAGATTGAGAAGAAAGAGATGCTATTACAAGTAGTATAAAAAAATAATATATTAGGCCAGCTTGAGAGGCTCTAAGGTCGAGCTTTTAAATTGGAGCTTGATGTCTTTTTATTAAACGAGTTTTTATATAAGTTCAAGCCTGATGCCAATAACCAATTTAGACATGTAAGCTCTGGCATTCACGAGTCGAGCCAAAAGTCCGCGTTTAACACTCCTGTTTCCAAGGCTTACTGCAACTATTATCAGAGGGTCACTGATATTATTTGGAAGGAAAAGTTTTGTAGAAAAATTGGTAATTATCAATCATGTTTAAGAGGAAAAAAAAGTTAAAAAAATAAATAGTTGACAAAAAAGGCAACATTTTTATTTTATTTTATCTGTTTATAAGCCATTTTATTTTAACTACTGAAGTATTAATTAAGGTGATACTAAAGTCAATTAGGGAAAAATTATTAAAACTAAAATCGATAATGAATAATGATTATGTGTGTAGGGCATAGGGGTGGCAAATCGTGTTCGTGGGTCGGGTTCGGGTCGACCTGTGTCTGACACGAACACGAATAGATTCAACCCGAACACGACCCGATTAATTATTAGTGTCAAAATTCTCAACCCGAACACGACCCACTTTTTCTGCGGGTTGACACGACACGACCCGAAAAATCTTATAATATAAGTGTGATCCGTTTATTACACGACTCGCCCCAAAAAAGCACCAAATCTGATTGCAATATAACAAAAAAAAAATCTTCAATAAAAAGAAACCTAGAGTGTATATTTTTTTTTTATATCATTCAATAAAATTACCATAATAACCTTGAAAAAATAAAAAAAAAATTATATTTGCGGGTCAGAGCGGGTTCACGGGTTGACCCGTGACCCGACACGAATATTTTCGTGTTATATTTTTCCAACCCGAACACGACCCATTTATTAAACGGATTGACCCGAACACGAAAATTTCGTGTCGGGTCCGGGTTGGGTTGGCGGGTCGTGTCTTAAATTGCCACCCCTAGTAGGGCAGGGGTGATAATTTAATACACAACCTGCTAACACGATACAAGATTTTTATCTTCTAGTTGACCCTTATTCACATTCATGTTGCATTTATATTGGTCAAAAAAAAAATGACATGAAAATTCATACTATGTTGTGCGTCGACCTACATTTACATCCTCATCGTTTTTGTATTGGCAAAAAAAATGATATGCAAAAATTTGTATTGTAATCCATTTCTTAGTATTCATAATTGTACTTTGTAGTCGAGTTTGTATTCTCCTATACAATAGATATTAATTAATCGAAGCTAAATCTTAAGGTATATACATATACTTACCCTAGACCTCATACCATATCTAAATAAATAAAATTCACTGCATAAAGTTAATAAATTATGCAAATAAATTCAGTATATTAATGTTGTTGACTCTCTTTAAGACCTTGTCACGCAACCACAAAATTGACCCACATTTTCTTGTGGTTAATCTTTTTTTATTTTATAAGAATCCTATTTTTTACTAGCGGGTTGTACAACTCGTTTTGTGTAATTGTTTGGTTATTATTGTGAATTGATACAAGTAACATTTAATACATATGTTATTTGTATTGTATCCTGTCAACTTGCACAATAAATGAATCGTATTAATGTAAAATACATATAGATTTTCATAAAATAAGCTGACCGTGTTTGTCTTGAAAATTTTGTATCTATGTGTAATTTTTAGGTTAATTGTAATATTCATATCAAAACTCATATCTACACAACTTATTTGCAATATATTAGATAAAAGGTATATTAGATAAAAGGAAAAGTATGTATTCTTCTGACACAAATTTAGGTCCTTTTAAAAGAGATATGGATACAAAGAAGTGTGAATTTCACTTAAAATAAATAAATAAATGTGTAGGTCCTACTTTTTTATATCTATCTTTTTCTTAAAATGACTTAAGTTTGTGTCTTTAAAATGGTAAAAATATTTCTCTTAAAGTTATCTCAACGACTCGAGAAATATTTTTCTCAAATATATATATTTATATTGATGGCAATAGTTTTTATATTTTTAAACTATGACAGTTAGCCCCAAAAAAAAGAGTTTAAAAAAAAAAATCTCTTATCACTAAGTTGCATATACTATTTTCTTGGCAAAATTCTCATCGCCACTTAATTATATGTTTTATTTTAAGGTGATGCAATATACACGAAGCAGAACATTAAAAATTGACGCAATATAAATTGAGGGAACGAAAGGTGGAGAAGATGAGAAAACAAAGTTGCGTGTAGAGAGACATGAGAATATAAATAATCCTCGGTCAATGTAATTATGTAAATGATAAAGGAAGCAATGAATATATACACAAAGACGCTCTCTTAGGTGTATTTTCCGTTTTTTCTTTAGTTCCAAATGTACTTTACGACCCCACCCACAATCTCAAGTCTCAACGGCTCAAACCCAACGTCTCCCTCACTTCTATCTCTCACACTAACACTATATCACCACTCATTTCCATCCTTCTCAGAACCTTACAAAAATCAACACCAACGACGCTTCTTCCATTTTTAGCTACACACACCCCTCTCTACCAATTTAGACCAAAACCAAACGGAAAACGAAACAACGTTAAAACATATAAGCAAAAAAAAAACTTATTTTTTTTTTCTGTGTCAGTTCATATCGGTTACGCAAGAGCTCTAAATATAGGCAAAGAAAACGGGAATGAGGTAATGATAATTTGTTTACCATTTATTCTCCATAAACATCTCCTTTGTTTTCGTGTAAAAAACGATTGTTTCTCCTTCATCTTCTCCACCTCTGTTTTATCTTGTTGTTCTGTTTTTCTTTCTTTTTTTCCCTTTTTCCTTTTTCTTTTTCTACGTGTTTGCTATGTTGAATAGTTTCGTGAGATTGTAATGTCTTCAATCTCTCCACTCGCTACCCTGAAAAGGGTTTCTATGCTTTCAGGTTTACACACACCCTCGTGAAGTTTTGAGAAGAACAAGAGAGAAAAAAACGAAAAAAAAAAAAGAAAATGGCGTCGCCCCAAGTTGAAATCGTTTCTTCTTCTTCTCCCTTTGGTTGTGTTCTGAGGGACCGTAATCACCGTGATGGATGCAGGGAAAGCAACGTTAAAGCCACGCATGCAGCTTTACAAAGAAACATCAAGAACTTCGTCATGGACCATATCAACACGTGCTGCATGTCCATGTCTTCTGATTCTTCAACAAACGAGAACAGCAACCATAATCAGATGAACAACGATGGTTCTTGGGCTTCAAATGCTTCCAAGAACAACCACCACCACCTTGAGAGTCTTCGTTTCACAAACAACAACAACAACAAAGATGAATCTTCGTTGGCTTCATTGATCAGTCCAAGACACTCGCGGCTTCTTGATCGATGGTCTGCAAGACAAGCTCGAGAGATGGTGTCATCATTGGAGAATGAAGCTGAGTTGTTAGCCATTGACAACAACAACAACAACAACAACATGATGTTTGCAAGGACAAGTAGTTTTACCTCTGATGAATGTTCATCAGAAACCTCAAATCTTGGTGCTTCTTCCCTTGTTCAGATATGGGAAAAGAGGCTTAACATTAACCAATCCAATGGCTCAAAACCAAACACCCCAGTCTCTAATGTTGAAGAGCAATGCAGAGGATCAGAAGCTGTGGAATGTTTTGATGGACCTTCAGGGAATGAAGAATCATTCCCTGATTGGGAATCAGGACAGAGTGATCATTCGGTTTCGCCAAGAGGGAGGTGGTGTTCTTCAGATAGTGATAGGGTAAGTGTTGCAGACATCATAAAGAAGCTCACTTCTACAAATCAAGCTCTGAGTCCACCACCATGCTTTGGTGATGATAATGAACATGAAGGGTCTGGTAGCAGCGTCACGGGTTCTCCTTGTAGAGACCGTGACTGTGGTGGTTTCACACCAGAACAACATTTAGAGCAAAGAGCTTTTCCTCAGGTTACTTGTAACCCAAGAATTAGAGGGCGCCGTGCATTCAATGATTTGCTTATGCAGTTGGAGCGTGATCGCCATGGTGAGCTCAAGAACCTGGAAGAGCGTAGAGCAGTTTCCAAGTTCTCACAAAGAGGTCGCATTCAGGTACAAAAACAAAGGGGTGTTTCTTCTTCTTTTTTTGTTATGTTATGTTATGCCTTGAATAAAAGTGGGCGAACCACGCGGTGTTCAAATTCAGGTAATAGTCTCTTTGCAATTATGCAAGGATAAGGTTGCGTACAAAAGATTACCTCCACCTCACAATTTAGTTGGGCTTAACTTGAAGTGATTTTAACCCCACACTCGTTAGTCGGGTTTAGTGGGAGTGGATTTGATTTTTTTTGTATGTTATGCCTTGAATTTCTTTCATTGAAGTTTTCATTGCAACTCATTTTCTTTATGTCACGCTATGCATATGAATGCAGTCTTTGCTTCGGCTTAGATTATTACAACGTGGCGTGGCAGCTAATGATCAATCCCGCCAGAAATCAACAGCATCTGAAGTGAACAGACAACTACAGGGATCTGCAATTATGCAACTAAGGTTTGATCGTTTCAATTCAAATGTCAACATTCTTATTCCTTTCGGAATTGATACAACACTTGAATGAACTCTTTTGTCATAGAAAGTTATGACATTTCAAGTTAGTGGAAAAATGCATTGAAGAGAATAACTGTCTGTTTATACTCATGGACTGTCTATTTGTCTGATAGAAATTACATAACATATAAGTGGAATTTGGATAGGAATATGATGAGAACTGAGAAAAGAGTATAAATGCAGAGTTGAATCAACCATTTCCTTTTATAACTTCTTATTGTTTCAAGAATATTCATTAAGTGCACCATGCGGCCAAGGTACACAAGATGCATACACTTGGTTGCATTTTTTATATGCACCATTTCTTATCTATAAATGCTATTATAGGATATAAAACTGATGCATAAACAATTTCTGCTATTTTATATAAGCATTTGACCCTTTAACTCATCAGTGGTTATCATCCTTGTATCTAAGGCCAAGAAGAAGTGAAGGATGCATGAGTAGGAAACACTTGTGGGCACCTAAGTCTAGGTTTACATAGCATAACGCAGCAAGATTCATCATAATTAAGTTTTTATCGTGTAGTATTTTAAATGATAAATGCTTGTATAAAATGCAGGACAAGATTTAGCACTGGAGTTGAACCTAGAACTACAGTCCAGGCAGAAGCATCTGACCCAAGAAGTCCTCATAAGGAGAAAGTAAACAACAACAACACCAAAATGGATAACTCCCCCACTGCTAATCAACTCAGCAAAGACACATGCAGCCAAACTACTCAAGGCACTGCTAATCACACTACAGAATCCACACAAAAGTCAGTATCTGAGACTAGTGTGGATCATAAAAGAGAAGAGGCTCATCCAAGTTCAGATGTAACGTTCCAAGAAACATGTTTTAAGGCTCAACATGATAACTCGCAAGAAACAGCTGAGGCAACAACAACCCTGAATGATTCAAATCTAAATGAGATGGCAGATAAGGTAGAGACAAGCAACCAACAGTATGCTATGGCTGAAAGAAGTTATGATGGCACAATAGAAGAGGAAGAGGAAAGTAACCAGTATTATGCTGAAACTAGTAACTATGCTGAAAGCAATTATGATGACATAGATGTCATTGATCAGAATTATGATCATACTAGTTATGACTGGATCAGTGAAATTTCTCGTCCTAGGAGCTATTGGGAAGAGCGCAGGCAAGCATGGTATAGAGAGATGCAAGACACTGGTTCTCAAAAAGAGGATATACTGAAGCTTCTTGAAAGGTATAGACTTATATCTGTTAAGTTTTTTCACTTTCTTCTTTGTGTATTCCCATGAATGTCAACTACAAGACAGTTCAAATGCATAAATGACTGGATGAATAACTGAACACGGAATTATTATTATTATTTAGAGCAAAAAATTAGTCAAATTAGAAGATAATTATTGCATTGTGAATTGGTAATTAAAAGACTGTTTGTGTTTCTATATATACTTTACTGATCTGAATATAAGTGAATTGTGTTTACAGAAGAACAGTGTCAAATTTCCTTTCTAGTGACTTCCGGGAAACAATGGATAGATTGATGGAAACTCATAGGGGAACACAAACATATTTAGTCAGCGGTCAAGATGATGATGAAGACAACCAAGGGTTGACAGCATTTTTACAAGAACACTTGCATTCTAGAAGCACTCCTCAAGAAGATGGAAGAGAGAGAGGAGAAAAGGAAGAGGAGGAGGGGAGAAATGAAGAAGAAGAAGAAGAAGAAGAAGAAGAAGAGGAGGAGGAGGAGGAGGAGGAGGAGGAGAAGGTAGAGGAGCAGGAGAGAGAGAGCTTGATAAGTGGTTCATATCATGAAGTTGGTGATTATTCTAATCAATCCTCATCATGGAGTTACAGAGGCATTGAAGCCCATGATGATTTTGGTAGAGCTCAATCTACATCCCCACAACCTTATCAATCTCAGTCTTTATATCAAGATGAGAGGCGATACTCTTCATCCACCAATCATCATTCAATTGTGAGTTTTAGTTTAGTATTTTACCTTTTTGTTAGATATCTGAGCACAAGGTTCTTAAATCTCTTATCAAACTAAACATAATGCTGCTGTGCTCACAGGAAATGGAACTCATATATGATTTGAGAGGGCATATGGATCAACTTTATCATGAGATGTCTGAGCTAAGGAAATCAATAAAGAGCTGCATCGATATGCAGATGCAATTACAACAATCCACGAACCAAGAGGTTCACAAAGGTTTGTGCTCATTTTATACCATTTTAACTATATGCCAATGTGAGTGTCATACCTCAAAATTGCCAATGCATCATTAAGAATTTCAGACTCAAATTCCTGAACAGTGGAAAAGAGGTGCCATATTAACAAGATTGATATTCTTGATTAAATAAATAAACTTCTTACCCCTCTATGCATAAGTTTAATTTATAACATGAAAGCTATGTTGGTTGAGATTCAATCAGTCTACAAGTTCAGAAAAGAAGATTTCGCTTCAACCAAAAGGAAAATCAAATAAATTTCTATTATACAAATCTCCCCCTTCGGTCACTTCTAACCCAAGAAAAAGCCTTTAAATGCATACCATAGTAATTATGAATTTACTTTATTCACTTTCTGTCCTATCCTTAGTTTTTTTCAAACAAGATTACCTGTGTCGAAGCTGAATATTTCAAGAAGATTAAGCTCTCAATTATTAATAGAGTGAAGCCCCTTTTGAGTCCCTAACAAAAAAAAAACACCGTCCCCACTTTCGTCCCATAAAAAAAAAGTCAACTTTTGGTTCCTCAACAATTCCAGTTCTTTGAAAATGTGGTCCTCAGAAATTCAACGAAAACCCAATTTAGTCCTTAAAAAAAGTATTAATATGGGTTTTTTTTTTTGGTAAGAAATGAAAGTGGAGACTGTGATTTTTGTTAGGGACCCAAAAGTGGCTTTACTCTTATTAATATTATTATTTTAAGCTCACTATCCTTTCCTGTCTACTTCTCAATAACATTAGTCATGCAATGTTTTGTATAAAACACTATTACAGTTAAAAAAGAAGAAAAGAAGTCCCATAACAGGGCTCCGAAGAAAGGAAACTGCTGCATTTGCTATGAGATGAAAGTAGACACAGTTTTATACAGGTATTTATTTTTGCTCCTGAATGAAAGAACCTTTGTTAGAAATTATTTATTTCCATTTTCGGAGCAGAGTAGTTACTCATGTTGTCATGTCACCAATTTTCTTATAGGTGTGGACACATGTGTGCGTGTCTCAAGTGTGCCAATGAGTTGCAATGGAATAGTGGGAAATGTCCAATATGTCGAGCTAAAATAGTAGATGTTGTTCGAGTATATGTTGATGGTTAGCATGTCTTGGTACACAGAATCTTACTCCGAAGGACTATCGTTGGTCCTGTTTAGTGAACTGCTAAGACAACACTTTAACATTGTACATGAATTTCTCCTTTTCACATGTACTTTCAAAAGTATATGATTTTTTTAGGAGAAATTCGTTGAACAATTATTGTACATTTTAATAGTTTCAAATCTAACCTTTTTTTTCCTGCTGATGTGTCTTTATATTACAAGGATGATTTTAGAAGAAAAAAAAAAGGGTGCGTGAACACACAAATATGCCAACAACATTTGATTTGTGACCAGTGGAAAATGTTGTACATGACTTTCTCCTTTTGACATATACTTTCAAGCATATGATTATTTTTAGGAGAAATTCGTTTGACAGACTTCATTGTACATTTGATAGTTTTAAATTTAACCTTTTTTCCTTCTAATATTTATATCACAAGGATTTGAAACGCACACACGTACATTGAGACAACATGTGGTTTGTGACCAGTGGAATATGTTGTTTGAGGCCCCAAAAAAATAATGCCAACAATAGTTTTCATCACTTCCAAAGATGGGATGGAAAAACACAAAATGAATCCAGAAGACTGTTTAATGAATTTATGAAAGTATTTCCATACGTTAATTCTTTAAAAATTAGAAATTCTAAGTAACATTGGGGGAAATTATACTTATTATCTTTTTCTTTTTTTTTACTATTTATTACTATCAAATCTCAACCGTTGATTTCCGTTAATTTAACGATTATAATTTATTCAGAATTAATAATTAATTAATAAGTGTGACCCAATAAATTATAACCGTTAGATTGGCGAAAATCAACTATTAAGATTTAGTAGTAAAAGATAGTAAGTATAATCTCTCCTAATAACATTAATGGTTGAGCCATTAGAACTACATGTAGATCGTTCAAAAAGGTTTCTTGGAATTATATATATATATATATATATATATATATATATATATATATATATATATATATATATATATATAATAAATGCAATCTTGTAGTGCATAAAGTTGCATGTAAGACAAGAAAAAAGGAAGGGGTTGTTGTGTAACATTACTTGTCAATCTCATAGTGTCTCAGTCTTTATGAAGAGATATCTAGGCAAAAGTTAAGTATTCAGAAAATCAACATTTTTTTTCTCCAACAATACCCATGGGAATTGACAATCAATATTTCAGAGAATAGTGGCTTCAAGAGAATTCTAAATGTGGGGCGCTATCTAGGTGCTTGGATGATTCATGGTCGTGCAACAAAGCAGAATTATGTAGCTATTATTGACAGAATTCAAGATAAGCTTGTTGGTTGGCAAGAGCGATGCGTCTCACAAGCTGGTTGTATCACTCTTGCACAATCTGTTATTTCATCTATTCATTCCTTTCTTCCATATACAGCATAGTCAAATTCAACTCACGGTTTGTGAAGAAATCAAGCGGATTCAACAAAAGTTCATTTGGGGTGACAAAGAGGGGAAGCGAGGGTGGCATGCCATTGGCTAGAATACACTGACACTCCCAAAAGACAATGGAGGAGGACTAGGAATCAAAAGGCTGGTGGAGATGAATTCTGCTTTACTTGCAAAAGCGACATGGAAACCACAAAATGACAAGGAAAGTCTTTGGGCTCAAGTGCTAAAGGGTAAGTATGGTGGGTTGGTTAGTGATAACAACCCTTTCCCGATAAAGGTGGGTTGGGCAGCCTTATGTAAGGTGTAGCGTGAATTGGGGGACAAGCTAGTGTGGGAAGTAGGAGATGGGAGATCTATTTCCTTTTTTCAAGAATTAATGACTATCCCCACACACTAACACTAGACTTTTAAGTGTGCTTTTTCCTCACTCGCACACTTCCTGGGAAAACTTCCCAGGAGGTCACCCATCCCAAAATTGCTCCAAGTCAAGCACGCTTAACTATGGAGTTCTTCCGTTCCGGGCTACCGAAAAATAGATGCATATTGTTAGTATAGGTAGTACAAATTAATTCTTATAAGCTATCCCAAACTGTGCAGTCTCATACATGCACAGTTTTTGGAATCCCTCTCTTTCGGGTGTCGATTCAATTGATTCGTGCATGTAACCCCCTGCTGGAAGCCTGTCAGGAGTCGCTCCTTATCCATGCCCTTTCGCACCGCGATCACTCCCCGCCCTCATCAGCGCTCAGGATGTTACATGCCCACCAGCTTCCGCCTGGTTCGTCCTCGAACCACACCGTACTGGAAGAGAGACCCTGCTCTAATACCACTTCATTCAAAGACCCATTTCTATAGAAAACCTAGAAATTACTCTTCAACAAAACTAAAATGAAACTAGGATTTATTAACACCAACTCACCTAGAATCACCCAAGGAAGAGATTCCAAGCATCACTTCAAGCAATGGACTCCTCCAAGACACCCCATCAACAATGGTTCGAAATTTTGGAGGATGAAATCTCTCTCCACAAAGCCTCCCACTCTAAACTAAGTTAGGGTTATGAAAGAGGAGAAGATTTAGAGTGGTTTAGGCTTTGGAATCAAGGAAAATGGTTAAGAATCCATGGATCTAGGGTTTCTCCTCTTTCTTTCTCTCTTTCTCTTCACTCTCTCCCTTTCTCTTCTTTTCTTCTATGGTTCGTCGATGGTGCGGGGGGAAAGAATGCATTGAAACGTCTTTTGGGTGTCGATTCGATTCATTCGTGCATGTAACCCCTCGCTGGAAGCCTGTCAGGAGCCGCTCCTTGTCCATTCCCTTTCGCACCGGTGATCACTCCCCGCCCTCGTCAGCGCTCAGGATGTTACATGCCCAACAGCTTCCGCCTGGTTCGTCCTCGAACCACACCGTACTGGAAGAGAGGCCCTGCTCTGATACCACTTGTAATGTCCGGCCACTTCAAGAATCAATGACTATCCCCACACACTAACACTAGACTTTTCAGTGTGTTGGTTCGTCCTCGAACCACACCGTACTGGAAGAGAGGCCCTGCTCTGATACCACTTGTAATGTCCGGCCACTTCAAGAATCAATGACTATCCCCACACACTAACACTAGACTTTTCAGTGTGTTTTTTCCTCACTCGCACACTTCCTGGGAAAACTTCCCAGGAGGTCACCCATCCCAGAATTTCTCCAAGTCAAGCACGCTTAACTATGGAGTTCTTCCGTTTCGGGCTACCGAAAAGCAGATGCATCTTGTTAGTATAGGTAGTACTAATTAATTCTTATAAGCTATCCCAAACTGCGCAGTCTCATACCTGCACCATTTTTGGAATCCCTCTCTTTCGGGTGTCGATTCGATTCATTCGTGCATGTAACCCCCCGCTAGAAGCCTGTCAGGAGCCGCTCCTTGTCCATGCCCTTTCGCACCGGCGATCACTCCCCGCCCTCGTCAGCGCTCAGGATGTTACAATTACCACATCTTATTCAGCTTACTTTTGCTCAATTCCTATAGATATGTTTGATGACAGACTAGATAAGTTTGTTGATGGAAATGACAATTGGTAGTTGAGCTTGTTGAGAGATGTTCTTCCTAAAGAGGTAGTTCAGCGCATCCAGAGTACACTTCCTCCACAAGCAGGTGATGGTTTGGATAGGAAATTCTGGCTATTAGAAGGTGGTTCTCAGGTTTCAGTTAAAGCTTTGTATCAATCTTTTACATTGGACAGGGATATTGCATCTCTGAGGATGGAGGAGAAAATTCGAAAGTTAATTTGGAAGTGGAAAGGGTCGTAAAGAATTAGATTATTCATATGGAAGGTGGTGCATGATCGTATTCTGACGAAGGTAATAACGACGGAGTGGGATGATGGAAGTCCACTTTGTCCTATTTGTGGGATGGAGAATGAGACATTGTTGCATGCTTTGTGTGATTGCTCTCTCGGTCAACAAGTTTGGAAAGATCTTTGGCCCTCTACATGGGGGGCGGACTTTTTCTCCGCTTCTTTGGAAGATTGGCTAGTTATGAATATGAATTGCTAGCGATTAGTTGGTAGGGACATTCCATGGTATTCTACCTTTATGATCACCTACTGGATGATCTGGGGTTGGAGGAATGAGAGGATTCATAGCAATAGGCCAGTGCTGAAATCAATTATGTGCTGGCGGTATGAGGCAATGTTATAGAGATTTATGATACTTTACAATTGGTTAATCGAAGGATTATGAATGGAAATGTCTTGGATAGGGCAATCTATTGGCAGCCACCGGAAGTTGATATGGTGAAACTTAATACAGATGGTGCTGCTAGAGGAAATCCAGGTATTGCTGCTTGTGGTGGTCTGTTGTGGGACTCACAAGGAAGTTGGCTAGGTGGTTTCTCCTATAGAGTGGGATGGTGTTCAACACTACAAGCAGAACTTTTTTGGGGATGGGGGTTCAGAGGTTTGCAATTTGACTAGAACACGGGGTGGAAAAGTCTGATTGTTGAATGTGGTGCGGTAACGATTATTTCCTTGCTCACCAAGCCTAGTGATGATGCCCGTGAGTCGCATTTGTTGACTCGGATGGTGTTCAACACTACAAGCCGAACTTTTTTGGGGATGGGGGTTCAGAGGTTTGCAATTTGACTAGAATTGCAATTTGACTAGAACACGGGGTGGAAAAGTCTGATTGTTGAATGTGGTGCGGTAACGATTATTTCCTTGCTCACCAAGCCTAGT
The DNA here is from genome assembly GCA_032173675.1 of Gastrolobium villosum. Classification (NCBI taxonomy): domain Eukaryota; kingdom Viridiplantae; phylum Streptophyta; class Magnoliopsida; order Fabales; family Fabaceae; genus Gastrolobium; species Gastrolobium villosum. The sequence goes on along the minus strand of JAVKPL010001595.1, from coordinate 98,177 downwards.
GATGATGCCCGTGAGTCACAGTTGTTCAAATTGGTTGGCTAATTACCTCTTGGATCTCTCAGAATTAGATAATGTTTGGCACTTCATCAGACCTCCTTCAACTCTTGCTTTGCTCCTGCAAGCTGTGTTATAGAAGACAGAGGGTGATATCAAGTCACTATTGCCTTGAACCCATGTATTTGACAGAAGGGGTAGATGATCAGAGTTATCACTGTGCAATAAAAATAAAATAAGAACAAGCTTACTTGATATGTATGAAACACAGAACGTGAATGCAGTAGAGGAATTAAATCCGAGCAATTTGAACGTGTCTCCTTAAGACAATTTGCCCCCTCACTGATGCCAAAGGTTGATGGACACTTGTCTCCCAGGATAGAACGGATTTCGTCTGAAGAGTGGCGGCACTACCAGTCAACAGCCCAAACGAACACAACAGTATGCCAGAAGAATTTACACCGGAGGATGAAGAACAGCATGCAATACCGGAAGAACAAAAATTCCGGCAGAGGTTTTGTGCAGAAAACCGGATGGATTTTTCGAATGTGTCAGTGTCTATTTATAGACACTGACCGGTCACGATGAACAGTCGCCGGCGGCGAACCGCCGTGTCTGACGGTGGCGAACGGGTATGACCGGTGACCGTTCCGACGAACAGGTACAACCGGTGACCGGTTCGGCGAGTAGACACGTCCTTTAACCGGTTCGCGAATAGGAAGAACCGGTTCGGTTCAAAAAACGGCGGTTGGGTTCGAATTTTGGAGGGAAGCAACGTTTGGACAAAAAATAAAAATAATTTAATAAAAAATTATTTTTATTACACACAACCGAACCGAACCGAACCGAACCGAACCGAGCCGAGCCGAGCCGGCCGGACGGCGGAGGCGGCGCGCGCGTGTGTGTGGTGGTGAACCAAGGCCCACCTATCTCCTCCCCCTACATAAAATATGTAGTGACCCAAGGGCCAATTAAGGAGATGGTGGTGGGAGTTTATATACTCTCCCACTTTCTACCAATTGTCCAATGTGGGACTTTCTTAAACAACCCACATAACTCTTCATCTTCCCTTTTCTCTTTTTCTCTCTATTAACCCACTTCTTATTCATAACCAATGGATCATTGTATATTATTCTCATTAATTCCAACAATCCCCCACATGGATAAGAAGTCAAAACATCGTGACTATATGCATAAGAGTATAAATGCAAAGTGTAAATTCCTCAACGAGAAACAACTGCATCGAGATAGGTGGAGTTACCTTTGAACCTTCTCTAGTGAAAACCTATCGGATATACTCGGTCAATCGGTGGTCTAGGGCGACTTGAACCGTCAACCTTTAGTGTATACCTAGACAATAGGAGTCACACAATTGCTTCTCTAGCATCGTTGGTCCTTTGTTGCGCCCATTTTGGCCGTGGGACACCTACCTGGTTCTGCGAGTGTTGTTCGAGAATCGGCCTTTGAAAAATTCTCATAGAAGCGGCCCTCACTTCACACTCACATAGGTGATTTCTTGTGATGTAACTCACTATACATCATCTGAACACAACAGATTTAAGAAATCATTAAAAGCCTAAGTGCTTACCCTCATAAATACACTGTCTTGTCTAGGAATGAGTATGAGTTTAAAACTCCACAGTGTTTGGGCAGTCGACCATCACTTAGTTGTCTCTTTGAACCTAGTTCATGGGATCTCCACTCTTCTAGGTAGAGTTACCGCAATGCTCAACAATTGATAGGCCTTAAACCCATTCCTTTCGACAAATATTCAACCAACTCTCTAGGAATCCCTTTGGTTAACGGATCCGCTATGTTCTCCTTAGACTTAACATAATCAATTGTAATGATTCCGTTCGAGAGTAGTTGTCTTACGGTATCATGTCTACGACGTATGTGTCTAGACTTACCGTTATACATGACGTTCTTGGCCCTTCCAATAGCGGCTTGGCTATCACAATGTATGCATACAGATGGTACCGGTTTTGGCCAGTTAGGAACATCCTCAATAAAGTTACGAAGCCATTCTGCTTCTTCACCAGCCTTATCTAAAGCAATGAATTCTGCTTCCATGGTTGACCTTGCGATGCAAGTCTGTTTGGACGATTTCCAAGACACAGCACCTCCACCAAGGGTAAACACATATCCACTTGTGGATCTAGTGTCATTAGAGCCGGTGATCCAGTTTGCATCACAATACCCTTCTATAACTGCGGGGTATTTCTCGTAATGCAAAGCATAATTTTGAGTATACTTTAAGTATCCCAAAACTCTTACCATAGCTTTCCAATGATTTTCATTTGGATTACTAGTAAAGCGACTTAGCAGACTTACTGCATAAGCAATATCAGGTCTGGTGCAGTTCATAACATACATCAGGCTACCCAACACTTGAGCATATAGCTTTTGTGTTGTAGCTTTACCAGTGTTCTTTAATAAACTAAGATTACAATCTACAGGGTTCCTCACAGGGGTTATATTCAAACTTTTGAATTTCTCAAGAACCTTAGCTATATAGTGAGCCTGTGATAAGGCCAACCCTGCAGATGTCCTATGGATTTTAATACCTAGGATAACGTCTGCTATCCCCATATCTTTCATATCAAATTTACTTTTCAGTAATTGTTTAGTAGCATTGATCATTTGACAATTACTACCCATAATCAACATGTCGTCTACATAAAGACAGACAATTGCAAACCCTTTTCCTGTATTTCGAACATAGACACATTTGTCACACTCATTAATTCGAAATCCATTTGATAACATAACACTATCAAATTTCGCATGCCATTGCTTTGGAGCTTGCTTTAACCCGTAAAGGGATTTTATTAAGCGACAAACTTTCCGTTCTTGTCCTGGAACAACAAAACCTTCAGGTTGTTCTAAATATATCTCTTCTTCCAGGTCGCCGTTTAAGAATGCCGTTTTAACATCCATTTGATGTACTTCTAGTCCATTCAAAGCAGCTACTGCGATCAACATCCTAATGGATGTGATCCGTGAAACAGGAGAATAAGTATCGAAATAATCGAGACCTTCACGTTGCCTGTAGCCTTTTACCACAAGCCTTGCTTTATATTTATCAATAGTGCCATTCTCTTTCATTTTTCTTTTGAACACCCACTTACTCCCTAAAGGCTTGTTGCCAGGAGGAAGATTTACCAATTCCCAAGTGTGGTTGGACAAAATAGACTCTATCTCACTATTGATAGCCTCTTCCCAGAATGGTCCTTCTGGAGACATTATAGCTTCCTTATAAGTCCGAGGCTCATTTTCTAATAAATAGGTCATAAAATCAGGTCCAAAGGATGTGGCTGTCCTTTGCCTCTTGCTACGTCTAGGTTCATCTTCTATATCCTCTACAGGATCAGCATTAGTTGTAGCATCTCGAGGTATAACAACCTGATCATCGTTGTTATCACTTGATATCTTATCATCATTATTGCCACTGGATTCATTTATTTTCTTATACGGAAATATATCTTCAAAGAAAGTAACTTCCCTTGACTCAATCACCGTATTAGCATGTATATCTGATACATCTGATTTATACACTAGAAACCGATAAGCACTACTATTAAGTGCATAACCGATGAATACACAATCCACGGTTTTAGGTCCGATCTTCAACCTTTTAGGTTTAGGAACCGCAACCTTAGCCAAGCACCCCCACACTCTAAAGTATTTCAGGGATGGCTTCTTACCTTTCCATATGTCATATGGTATGTTTTTTGTCTTTTTGTGGGGCATTCTATTAATTATATAGTTAGCCGTCAACATGGCTTCCCCCCACAAATTCTGTGGTAAACCGGACGTAATCAACATGGCATTCATCATCTCTTTTAATGTCCGATTTTTCCTTTCTGCAATCCCATTTGATTGCGGTGAATAAGGAACTGTAGTCTGGTGTATAATACCAGACTCCATACAGAATTCCTCGAAGGGGCCATCAAATTCTCCCCCACGATCGCTCCTTACCATTTTAATTTTCTTGTTGAGTTGATTCTCAACTTCACTTTTATATTGCTTAAAAGCAATAATTGCTTCATCTTTACTATTAAGTAAGTATACATAACAATATCTACTGCAATCATCAATAAATGTAATAAAGTATTTCTTATTACCCCTAGATGGTGTAGATTTCATATCACATATATCAGTATGTATTAAATCTAATAATTCGGTTGATCTTTCAACTGATTTAAAAGGTAATTTTGAAAATTTTGATTCAACACATACTTGGCACTTATCATTTAAACATTCAAATTTAGGTAATAAATCTAAATGCATCAAAGTCTTAATTGACCTTAAATTAACATGTCCTAATCTATTATGCCATAAATTAGAAGACTCAAGCAAGTAAACAGAAGTATAAGTATTATTAATAATATCAGAATTGTTTACAGTCATCACATTCAGTTTGAAAAGGCCCTCACTAAGGTAGCCCTTTCCTACATACACATCATTCTTAGTAAGTACAAACTTATCGGAAACAAATACAAGTTTAAAGCCATTCTTGCTTAACCGAGATCCAGAGATTAAGTTTTTGCGAATATCAGGCACATGGAGCACATCATTCAGTGTCACTATTTTGCCAGATGTCATCTTCAAAGCCACTTTTCCCACACCTTCAACTTTTGAAGTAGATGAGTTACCCATATAGAGTTTCTCACCATTATCAGTAGGAGTATAGGAGGAGAACATCCTCTTGTTTGAGCAGACATGTCTTGTGGCCCCAGTGTCCACCCACCATTCCTTGGTGTCTCCAATAAGATTGCATTCCATCACCACTGCTGCCAGATTCAATTCTTCAACCTGATCAGCAATATCAATCATATTGGCCTAAGTGCTCTTCTTCTTCTTATTGAACTTTTGTGGCTTCCTCTGATCTTTCTTTTGTTCCTTCTTACAATCCCTTGCACGGTGGCCAGGATTCCCACAATTGAAACAGTTGCCTTTGAACTTATTGCCCTTTCCTTGCTTAGCATTTCCATCTTCAGAATATTTCCTCTTCTTTGACTTAGATCCCTCTTCAACTACATTAGCCTTGGAGATCATAGGGTTGTTGCCATTCCTCTTGTCAGACATCTTATTGTCTTCTTCTATTCTCAATCTGGTAACCAGATCTTCAAGTGACAATTCCTTGCGCTTATGCTTCAGATAATTCTTGAAGTCCCTCCAAGAGTTTGGTAATTTCTCTATGAAGGCAGCAACTTGGAATGACTCACTGAGAGACATTCCTTCTGCATGAATTTCATGCACAATCACTTGAAGTTCCTCAACTTGACTCACAACAGATTTGGAGTCTTGCATCTTGAAGTCTAAGAATCTGCCAACTATGAATTTCTTCAAGGCAGCATCCTCAGTTTTATACTTCTTGTCCAGACTTTCCCAAAGTTCCTTACTGGTCTTCAGGGTACAGTACACATTATACAATGAGTTGTCTAGAGCATTGAGAATATAGTTCTTGCAAAGGAAGTCAGAATGCTTAAAAGCATCAATGGCTGCAACCTTTTCCTTGTCAGAATGTTCTCCCTCATTCAGTGTGGGAGCATCTTCCTTGAGGAAACGATCCAGACTCAGTGTTGTCAAATAGAACAACATCTTCTGTTGCCAGCGTTTGAAATTTGTTCCATTCAGTTTTTCAGGCTTATCAGCATGCATTGGAACAGAGGCATTCACATTGGCATTGTTTGTACTTACACTAGCCATTTCTGTTACACAGACAGAATCCGAAATTAATCACACAGATTAATTCGTCACACAGTAATTAAAACAGATACAGTATAACGAAAAATAAAATATACTGATCACAGGTTCAAAACACCGAAATTGTCTTAAGATTGTTATAGAAGACAGAGGGTGATATCAAGTCACTATTGCCTTGAACCCATGTATTTGACAGAAGGGGTAGATGATCAGAGTTATCACTGTGCAATAAAAATAAAATAAGAACAGGCTTACTTGATATGTATGAAACAGACAGAATCAGAAGAATGAATGCAGTAGAGGAATTAAATCCGAGCCCACAGAACGTGTCTCCTTAAGACAATTTGCCCCCTCACTGATGCCAAAAGTTGATGGACACTTGTCTCCCAGGATAGAACGGATTTCGTCTGAAGAGTGGCGGCACTACCAGTCAACAGCCCAAACGAACACAACAGTATGCCAGAAGAATTTACACCGGAGGATGAAGAACAACATGCAATACCGGAAGAACAAAAATTCCGGCAGAGGTTTTGTGCAGAAAACCGGATGGATTTTTCGAATGTGTCAGTGTCTATTTATAGACACTGACCGGTCACGATGAACAGTCGCCGGCGGCGAACCGCCGTGTCTGACGGTGGCGAACGGGTATGACCGGTGACCGTTCCGACGAACAGGTACAACCGGTTCGGCGAGTAGACACGTCCTTTAACCGGTTCGCGAATAGGAAGAACCGGTTCGGTTCAAAAAACGGCGGTTGGGTTCGAATTTTGGAGGGAAGCAACGTTTGGACAAAAAATAAAAATAATTTTTATTACACACAACACAACACAACCGAACCGAGCCGAGCCGGACGGCGGCGGCGGCGAACCAAGGCCCACCTATCTCCTCCCCCTACATAAAATATGTAGTGACCCAAGGGCCAATTAAGGAGATGGTGGTGGGAGTTTATATACTCTCCCACTTTCTACCAATTGTCCAATTTGGGACTTTCTTAAATAACCCACATAACTCTTCATCTTCCCTTTTCTCTTTTTCTCTCTATTAACCCACTTCTTATTCATAACCAATGGATCATTGTATATTATTCTCATTAATTCCAACAAGCTGATGCAGCAAGGGTCTCCAGACCTAGAGATTTCACTTTGAGATGATTTTTTTCTTGGTCTTGTTTCTTTTTTGCTTTGCTATTTTCTATTTTCTTTTGTTTTAGGCTTAGCCCTCCCTCGTTACCTAAAAAAAGCATAGGACTTCCCTTTCCCACATCTTTCATCTGCCTTCCAAATTATCTGAATATGTTGCCTGTGATCGAATCACTAGGAATTTAGCCTATTGCTTGCTTCGAAGATGAACATGATTTGCACCAATTTAAATGATTATGAATTATGATGTGCCATTTTAATAGTGCTTGGTAGGGTTTAACGGGGGAAAATAGTGTAGTATAAGTGGCATGTTATTTCAACATATACATTTGATGGCATGGCATCCCTCGTGTTCATTTCTTCAACCTATATTTTTTTCCGCTCCTATTAAATAGTTGTTGTCTTTTTTTGAATTTGAATAGCAATTATCTCTCACGAAATGGAAAGTTTTTCCAACGACAGAAAGAAACATATTGATTCCGTGATTCGTCTACAGGGCAGAAACATCCTGAAAACTACATACACTATCGTAATGTATATATGCTCATCAAGTTTAGAAGATATAGTGCAAAACAATATTGCTAAAATTTTAGCGGAGATGAAGTATCATGTTACTTGGATGGTTGGCCATATGGCCTATGCACATCGGGAAAAGTCTCGAATAAAACTCACCGTCACCTGTTCTAAAAGTCAAAGATGTAAATGGATTTGACACTAGTACTTACTAAAAATTTATATAACCTCAATCTCATTCACCAGTTTATTCTTCATTGGCTCTTAGAATATATTAAACTCATTACTATTCAAGAGTGTTAAATTCGATACTGTGCGTGGAGATGGATATAGGCATGTTGCTAACAAAATATATTTATAAAAACATGGGAAAAATATTTATCATTTTAAATGACATAAAATTATGTTATCTTAAAAGAGGGATAGACCCACAAAATAATTTTTTTATTTAAAATCTAAATTAAAAAAAATCACTCACTTTCTTTCCATGATTTTCATTTCTTGGATCTATCTCTTTCCTAGAATGACATAACTTATGTATTAAAATCACAAACATGAAACCCTTATAACATACTTCTCTATTCCGGTGATTATATTCAATTTGCCTAACTCAATAGATTAAATTTATATGGAAACTCCTTGGCCCTCCGAAAAAGGACCAAGAATGAAGTAACTTTCAATCGCTTTCATGGTTGAATCATCTTACAAGCTGGATCGTACTTGGAAGCGACCAAGCATGTCCTAGACAGCTCATGTATCGCCCTACCAAAGCCAACTACAATCCCAATATTTTAGAAAACACTCTCGTGATAAGATGAACGTGTATCGCCCTACGAAATGCTTATCACAAAACAAAATTTCTCATCCAAACAACTACAATCATAAGAACGGGGTGTACTGCGTACCTTCAACTACATACCCTTAATGCTTTAACTACAAGGAAGAATCATTGCAGCATATAGACATGTGGAGGCGACAATAGCCCGAAACTAAACTGTTTTGTCAGCTGTCCCCCCTGAATTTTAACAGTTTTACCGGTACCTTACGGGTCATGTTTCTAGGGGCTAACGAACTCAGATTTACTATTATTTTATATGCACGCGATAGTTAGACATAGTATGACTATCCAAAAAAATGACGGGTAGTAAATGACGATAAAAGAAGAGGACCCCATCATAGAGAGGAAATAATTGCCAACCGAGAATCCCGTGGCTTAGCTTTGGGTGAGGAAGCCTTCAGAGATACTATTCGTGACCAACAATAATGAAATTGAAAAATTTATTAAATATCGAAACTCCAATTCTCATATTAGTTGCTCTTAATTTTATTGGTTGGCTAGTACAACACACAAAAAAATGAATAAGATCCATTAAGGAAAAAAATTTATGAAAAAAAAAAGAAGTAAATCTCACCTACTTTTTGTGTGTAAATAATACAATTATCTCATTAAATTTTTGTAACATGAAAAACACATTTCTCATATACATATTAATTGCACATTCATGCACAATATACAGGCTAATATTCCTAAAAGTTATCAAAAATCAAGGTATCTGTTCAAATTGAAACAAATAATTGTTTACAGAGGAAAAGTAACTCCAGATTGTAAATCCAAACACAGGGTACAGTGAAATGATACTAGAGAACGAATTTCATTCACATGTTCGATTTAGATTTTGGACGCTTGCAAATCCCACTTTAAATAAACCTTTTAATATTTTTCATGTTATAGATAAAGGTGATGTTGATGTTAATAGGAGATATAATTATCTCCTATATACATAAAAGTGTATAAAATTCATATAGCATCATGTAAAGAAAAGCGAGAGAAAAAAAATATGAACCTCATACACTTTTATGTGTGTACTGTATAGAAGATAAAATTATCTCTGAGAAACACTAATTTCTTAAATAATAAGGCAATCCTATTGCTCTATCAAAGTGCTATATTCCCCACTCCTACTATAATGTAACAAATATCTATGTAGTGAGTTTAAAAAGGAATTATGTGGTTCATTGGTTCTGCTCTCAGTCTGGTTAATGTAATTTTTCTCTTGCTGTATCTTTACTCTGACTAGAGGTGCCGCTAAAAATATGTTCCCACTTAAATATAATAATACCTACATTATACTGTGAATAAGTTCTTAATATTTGAACAGGCAAACAACACAAGTTATTATCACTCATATGTTCTGCCATTCAAGAATTTGACTTCCTAAGTATACAGGGCAAATGCACTCTGGAGGAAAGAGTAGTAATCAGAGGCAGAATCCATTTCAAGTGCATGAGTGTGTCACACAAGGGAAGATATTTTATCAGTGAGTGAGAACTGAAAAATAAAGAATACAAATACAAAGGATATGTAATCCTTCCAAACCAAATCAGTAAACACAAAAACAGAAACACATACCAGGTGATAATTCCCTCCAATCATTATATTAATCCAGAGCAGAAAGCAAACTCCAGAAGAGCAGAACATCCCTATCAGTGGAACAATAGTCAAGCTTAAGACAGGTGACCAATATCTAGTCCAATCTACCACCCAAATGCACTAAGTTCAGATAAGCTTTATGAGCTTATATATGCAATTGCAGCATATTTAGACTTCAGGACAAACCAGAAAAAAAAAATTTAAAAAAAAAAAAGGAAGAAAGAAAGAAAGAAAACAGACAACCATCTACATTTTACATTTACTTGCGTTGTTTTGCATAGACGAAACAAACAAAAAGAAGCAGAAGTTGCTTTTAAAGGGAGAAGAGATAATTAGAGACGGAGTTGCAATAAATCAAATCTTCAATAATACAAAATGCATAATTGAAAAATCTTTCGCTTTAATTCTTTTCGTCTTTTCATTCTCTCTCTCCTGAATTAAGGTCTTAGTGGAAAGTGGAAACCAATACACATACAATCAAATGATCCATCCCATTCTGCCAACATCAATACTTAAAAAAAAAAATTGTCAAGGGCCACAGAAGCCAGTTGAATATGGTGATCCCAACTGTCCAAAAGGCAGGTGGTAGGACATTCAGCTTCAGCATGAGTAGACAAGACACACCTAAATTCAGGTTTTATGAGAAAAGTAAAAGATCATGAAAAAAAAGGTTGTTAGACGGGAACGCAAAAACCTCCTTCCAATATATTAATCTCCTCAAAAGACTCAACCAAGGTGCTGCTTGGCTCCTTTCAAAGCCAGACCTCACATAACCAGCACTATATCATCTCCACTTGTTTTTCAATATCCAAATAAGGATAAGAGCAACGTCATGCTTAATAAGAATCTTTAGAATTGTTCTTGCATAGCATGAATTCTAGCCATTTTCTATCCTAACTTGTGACAAACTTGCAGTACGACTCTCTAACCTTTAAATTTCTACAGTCACACCAGTTTTTAGTCCTCTGTTCCACAATCTTTGCAAAATAGTAAATAATGAAAATCACAAGTTAATACAACAAGAACATTGAATCATTGATCAAGAAGAAATAGCAATACATTCCATGAAAACAAATAATATAAAATGGATCAGTTTCTGATGTCATCACATGTCAATTCTATTCAATGATCTGATAAACAAGTTAACAAATCTATTTGAAATCTGGGTCATTAAAGATAAGTATTTAAAAACAGATAATGATTTATCATTCAGTTGAAAAAAAAAAAGAAAAGTCATTCCTGAAGTGATGTGAAAAGTGAACCAGCACAAGATAATCATAACTCGTGATATAAGATAAAGCTGCAACCAGAAATTCTCGATGTCTACTCAGAAAAGCTACAAATCAATTCAGTACATTCAGCACATTATAGGAAATCATAAGAACTCCAAAATTGTTAACATCAAATTTAACGCCTTTCTTAAGAGAGTGCATACATAAAAACAGGTAAGTTTATTTTCAGAAACCTTTCACAGCTCTTACAAATAAGCATACAGTTCAACTTGCACAATGTGACATTATTTTTGGATTTGCACCTAGATTACAGGTTAATACTTATTAAATCCACAATAGCAGTTTAATAAAGAAGGAGCTACCTTAGGTCATCTTGATAAGATAACAATAACAAACAAGATGCGCAAGCTCCTGCATTCATGATAACTGAAGTATCCATAGAAGCCAAATGAAATTGGCTATTCCGCAAGGCACACTCAATCAGCATAAGATCACTCGCCCAACACCTGGCAGGTAATAATACGTAAAAGGATTTTGATAACTATACTGAAAGTCACATTCATTACAGCACTCACCTAAACCTTACCATATCCTGAATTATGTACAAAGGCTCATTTAACTAACTATTAATACCCGATGGACTGCATTGTATATCAAAATACAAGTAAAAACAAAAAAAGCAGAGAAACGGCATTGATCTCCATAATAACACCAATTATTAGATCAACGGCACAATTAACATTGAAGATTTTATAACATTTCGTGAAGAAGAAGATGACAAAAAAAGCAAGGAAAAAAGGCTGCATTTGCAACCTAATAATGCAATTTGAACCGTGTACAGGAGGTGGAGAAAATTAAAACAAAACCCCACAAAAAAATAATAATTAGGAGCAAAAACCAAGTAATCTTATACAACTAAATACAATCCTATACAGCAAAAAAGAATAACAACAAAGGGCTTGGAAGCACAAACAGCAGCGTCAGAGCGCATATCTTGGCGAAACCCCGGCGGGGACGAGAGGTGTGACGGTTGGCCATTGATCCCCGGCGAATTATCTGGCGAAAGCGCACCATCATCTGGCGGCGGAGCAGCACCGTCCTGAGGCGATCCCCCTTTGGCAGCCACAATTGGATTCTTCCCAAATATCTCTCCGGGCAACAAAACCTTGGAAACACCGAAAATCGCAACGGGGTTCTGATCGAACACTGTCTGAGTAACAGAGGCCTGAACGATCCCAGTGTTGATGGCGACGGAGCCATTGACCCTGGAAATGTTGAGGGTGAAGCTTCCAGCACCCATGTCCTCGGTGGCGAGCGTGGGTTGCAAAGGGTTCACCACAGATTCAAGGGAACCGAGAGGGTAGTAGGAATGGAGGACATGGAATTTGAGCACTACCGCCTTCTTGTCCGCCGGCAGGGACTGGAGGCTGACGGAGGGTGGCAGATCGGCGAATGCGTCGTCAACGGGGACGAACATGGTGATTCCCGCGCCTCCCTCGTCGGCCTCGAACTCCTGTACGACGCCGGAGGCGGAGAGCATTGACGCAGCGACGTTGAAGTTGTGAGCGTCGATTAGGGCTTTGGTGATGTTGAGAACTATGTTGGGGCGCGTTTCGGAGGCCATGAGATCGAAACCGTAAGGGATAAGTAGGGAATTGACGGAGAAGATGGTGACATTGTAGGGTAGGGTTTTGACGAGTCCTAAAACGGTGGCGTTTGAAGGGGAATAAGGCGCAGGGGAGCGGATCGAAACGACGCCGGATTGGGGGTCGCGGGTGATGTTAACGGAACCGAAGTTGTCAGTGGCGCGGCCGGTGGTTTGGAAGAGTGTGGTGATGAGCTTGCCGGAGGGAGGGAGGGAGCGGAGGTCGGACCATGAGAGGAATTGGAGGAGGACGTGGTAGCGGAGGACGTCGGCGAGGGCGGAGGGGGAGAGGTGGTGGCGGGAGATGTGGTCGTCGGAGGAGAGGAAGGAGTTAGGGACGACGAGGAGGGAGAGGGAGGATCGGTCGGAGAGATCGGCGGCGAGGGGAGTGGCGGAGGAGAGGAGTGCGGTGAATTGTGATAAGTCAGGGAAGGTGGAGAGGAGGGCGGTGATGTTGAGAGAGAGGGATGGCGGTGGGGATAGGAGGAGGAAATAGAGTATTGTTGTGAGGGTAATTTGGGGAATAATGCCTGAATTAGAATGAGAAGACATTGTCTTCTCTCTACTATGTTAATCTCTATTCTCTCTTTCTATTCTTCAATGGTGGATATGAATATGGATGTGCTTCACTTCACTTCACTTCTCTGAGAAAAGTGTTATGTAATTACGAGAGATGGTTGAAGTGAAGTGAAGTGAATGAGTGGGTGCGAATGCGAGCTGTGAATGATGAGATGAGCACCATGGTGATGCAATCATGATGTGGATTGTTTTTCATTATTATTATTTTATCTTATATTCCATGACACTTGTAAGGGGTGTTGAGCTGGGGAGTTTGGATTCTTTTGCCTTGAAAAAATTTACATGCGATTTAAGGAAGGTTTTATAAGGGATTTAAAAATAATTGTGTTATATCATGTTTGATTTTTTTTGTTGCGAGCTCCATAAAATATTGTGTGTGTAGAAAAAATTTTATGGTTATGTTAAATGTTAGATGATAAATCCTTTAAAGTATATCATGTTTGATAATAATTTCTAAAAAATTTGCATAGGCTTTTCATTTACATAAAAATCTGATATAATATGTAAAATTGTAAGAATTTTTTCACTTCGGAATACCATCCTTTTTGGTAAGAGTTTATAAAAAGTTTACATAGGCTTCTTATTTACATAAAAATATGATCTAATGTGTAAAATTGTAAGAATTTATACACTTCAGAATATCATCCAGAGAATACTATTCTGATTTTTCCTTAGGAAATCATAGAGCGGCAATGAAAATTTTTTAATTTAAACTAATTTTTCTGGTAATATTTTGGCCTATCAAATAATCTTTTTTTAATTTTCCTACCAAACTCATTTTCCTATTAAATGTGGATCCTTTGACATCGGTGTCAAATTTCAAATTTGACACCTCATTTGAGAGTCGTTAGATCAAAAAAGATCAATGGTGTCACATGCTTACAAGAATTTTTTTTCTACATAAAAGACTTTTTTCTCTACCAAACGTGAGTAACTCTATGTACTCACTCCACTTGCGCCCCCTCTCTTTTCCAAGAACAATTTCAATTGTAACTCTAGTCACAATACCCCTCTATTCCTTCTTTTGCTTTCTGCTAACATCACATATGTATGGGTTAAGGCTTTATTTGCTACATAACATAGCCAAGAAATATCAAAGCAAAACTATGCCCGAATGGTAAGCATCATTCAAGAGTACCAGTCACACGTATTTTCTTCATGTATTGTGTATCCTTATTTAATTTACATAATGACACAAATTATCCTCTCTCTTTTTATAATTCATAAAATATTTTCATTCTTCAACTGACCCATATTCTCTACCAACAATATGTTGAATGATTTTTTTTTTCCATTAGGTTTGGTCTAAAATTTTGCAAACATTGCACGATACCAAAATTAATATTATAACAATATCCTAAAACATAAAGTTATAATTATAATATAGTAATTGCATAAAAATTAATAATATTAACAAGATGTCGATTATTAGTTTATGGGCTTTGTTTTTCTAGGCCGGAGATTGTCAAATTTTTCTGCATGTAGAAACAAGTTGAGTCCCACTAATTTTTTTTGAAAAAAAAAAAAAAAATAGACATGTTTTACGAATTGAGAGTGAGAGTGACATGAGACGAGTTTTCTGCTGCAACAGAATAATTCAATTTTTCTTAATGGGTTTTATAAGAGTTATGTTATAGGAAAAGTAATTGTGTTATGTTATAGAGATTCATTTTCCGTGCAGGAGTTTTTTTTTCTTTTCTTGCTGCGGGCCCCACAAAATATTGTGTGTGTAGGAAAATTTTTATGGTCATGTTAAATGATAGATGATAAACCCTTCCTTAATTTATATATAGAGAAAGAGAATACATTTTTTCAAACCATCGTCTTTTCTTTTATGTCAAGTCTAATATCTGTTTTAAACCTCTAAGTCAGGAGCAACAGGTCCAGAGGAAATATTTATTATGCTTTAGGATCATCCAATAATTTGATATTTTTCTCTCATAATATTAATTCTTTTTTTATCTTTATTATTTTTTCTTTTTTTCAATTTTACTCTTTCATTTACACTAAGGAATCACCTAAAAAATGGTGGTCCCGGACCACAAATTTTTCATTTACCCTAACCTAGGAGAAACTTTCGTACACCCGTGTACGGACACCCTATCTAAACAAGGAAATTTTTTAGGACAGGCAGAAAAGTATAAAAAAAAGGTTAAAATAAAAAATAAAAAAATTACACATTTTAGTAAACGAGTGTATCGGTACACTTGTACTATTAAATTTTTGACTTTAATGTTTTTAAAAAGTGAAGGTAAATAAGTTATTTATTTTCGTTTCTAAAATGATATTGTTTTGAATTAAAAAAATTTAATAAAAAACTATTATAACATTGAAATAAATTATAATTATAAAAATAAATTGATTTTCACATCAAATTGATATCATTTTGAATTCATTATAAATAAGTTATTTATATTGGCACGGCTAAATTTTCCCCTAATTATTTTGTTTTGTATTTCAGTGGTCATGTGATCAAACGTCCCTTTGGCATCAAATACTTTTTTGAGTTGAAACGAGGTAAAGTTGCTTTTACATTTGTCTTTAGGGATGTCAATTAGCACCAGACAAGATGGATATTTATAAAAATTACCCGCGATGAATAATTCCTGTACTAATTAAACAAGTTTGAGTCTAGATCTAAATAATTATATACAAAGATTCCTAAGTAAAAGTATGTTACTAGAGCACCGATTCTGTTCCACCCTATATTATAATAACACATACATATTCTGTTAATAGAGTTAGGTGTTACATTTTTAATTAATATTTGTTGTTTTATACACGAGAAAAATGTTTTATCGTTTAATGAGATGAATTTATCTCTAGCAACCCAAAATTGCATCATTTTGGATATGGAGAAAATTAATAAAAGATATTTTAAAAAAAATTGGGCAATTTGAATTCTATTTTCAAAAATAATTTTTTGATTTTCAAAAGAAAAAAATCTATTTAACAAGTCATGTTTTGTAAAAATAAGGGAAAACTTCAAAAATTCCCCTATCACTTTCTTCATAATCATTTACCCCATTTCTAAAATTTTGAATCATTTGTCCCCTAATTTAATTTTTTTTTATCATTTACCCCCCTAAATGAGGGTAAGTGATAAAGAAACTTTAAGTCAATGGGATAAATGATAAAAAAATCTAAATAAAAATGTAAATGATTTAAAAAAATTGTGAGGGGGTAAGTGATAATTAAGAAAACTCGTTGGGGGATTTTTGAAGCTAAAAATAATTCTAAAGATTGTAACTATTTTTTAAGTTTTAGAATCAAATTTAGAGAACATGGTTATTTTCATTTTGTGTTTTGACTCTTAAATTTGAAAATTAAAAAAATACAAAAGACACTTACTTAATTAATTATTCTACAAAATAGTTTTAAGAAGGAAAAAAAAAAAGAACACAATCAAACAGTTTAACAGACTATTTGTTTGTTTTTGTTAGAATTTTATCAAAACACCATTTATTAATTCTCTTACCCCTAAAAACAATGTAGTTTTGGGGTTGCTTAGATAAATTTATCTTTCGTAACAGGAAAAACTACGTTGTTGTGAACGTTGAGAGAATTAATGAAAGATATTTTGGTAATTTCATAAACAAAGAAACAAATAAAATTCCTAAAATATCATTCATTAATTCTCCCAATACCTAAAACATCGTAATTTTGAGGTTGCTCAAAATAATTTTATCTCATGTAATAGAGATATATTTTTCCCTTAATTTTTATAGTAAAATAGTATTCTTATTTTATTTTTATTAGTTTATAAAAAAAATTATATTTAACTAAGACGTAGGTAATATTTAACTAACTCAAATATATAAATATCCGAGTATAGGCACTAAAATTACTACCTATGCAATAATAAATTCTAGTTCTAATTTTTTTTAAACACGCCCATAAATACTCCGGAATGTGCCATAGCATATCATTTGAGAAAAATTTATAACTCTCCTATGATTTATTTTTTTATCACTTACATTTTTATATATTTATATATTTTATTAATTATCTCCTATGATTTTTTCCATCCAAGTCCACTAGAGAAAATTGAGCATAAAGTACTGTTTACATTTGAAAAACAAAAAGACTCTTGACACAAGGACATTTGCATATAACAATTAGCACAGCAAAACCAGGTTGATTACCAGAAAAGAGAGCTAAATGCTTACGCAAGCAGAAACAAAAGTCCTATAAGTTAAAGGACTGCTTCTTAGAATAAAGGAAGATCGCAGAAACTGGAGTAATTTTATTGCTATAGTGTCTCCTTAGTTAGTTTTCTGCTTTTTTGGACTTTAGCCCTCATTTTGTACCTAAAAAAAGAGAGAGAGTACACTTCATGTTGATGAATTTCATGAACCACTGACCTCAATTGTGTAGCCAATATGGATGATAGCAAGATGATAGGATTGAGCAATGCAAAATCACTGCATCGTATTAGTGTCTCTCAAAAATTGATAGTTAACTGAAGAATCGTTGTTTTAGTAATTTGCTCAAATAATTAAATTTATTTGACAATGCAACTGTAATTTATCATATTCCAATTAGTAATTATTAAATTACCTATCTGGTATAAAGAACTTCCATATCTCGTAAGCGAGCTCCTTTTTTACGATCAAATACTATTGGAGATTTAAGAATACATTTTTTTATCTGTTTCACATGCCTCACATGGAACTAAGTTGCTCGATCTGTAATTTTGTTTTTTTTACTGTATGAACAGATTTGAGAAGACAAGGAGGTGAGAATTGAGATGAGAAGACAACAAAGGTGAGAAAACATGCACGTGAGATGAGAAGAATACCAAAGTGAGAAGAGATAAGCAAAATATTATTTGAAACACGACTAACGGAGTTGAGAAAATTTAAGGTGGTTAATTGCACAATGTGGTCTTTTGAAACATGCCCAAAGTAAAAGAGGGTAACGTGTAATTTACCCTAATCTTTATTATTATAAATTTTTAATCATATTTATTGAGTACGGAAGCCGATCACTATTTTCCCAAAAAATAATAAGGAATGTAGCCGATCACTATTTTCCCAAAAAATAATAAGGAATGTAGGAGAGAATTTCTCTCCTTCGAAACCGGTTCGCATACATCAAACGGTTTTCTTAAACCGGTATGGTTCGGTATTATTTTTTTATTGTTTTTCTAGTTTTTCAAAACCGGTTATTTTATGGAGCGATTCGGTTTGGTTCATGGTTCGACTCGTTTTTTTGGTTATTTTGCACATCCCTACCTATGCATACATCAATTTTTATGTTATTTTTTTTATTGTTTTTCTATAATGAATGGGTCGCACACATACTTATCTCTATTGCATACGAATAATAAAGCACAAATAATAATCACAAAACCTATCAAACTCAAACCAAACACGAATAATTCGAATTTCGAACCACCATTGTGCAGCACTCGTCGACTTAGGTTGTTTCTGGAACCTACGCGTTAGTCTCTGTCTCTCTCCATGGCCCCATGGCCACCATGATTGGAGTTGAGAAACGCGTCACCTCAGCTCATGTGCGACACCCAACTCTCCTTATCCACCCTCAACTTCACCACTTTTGGTAAAAACTATCTCTGCAACTCTTTCTTTCTTCCTTTCTCATTTTTATTGCTCTTCTATGTTCCATGCTCGTTTGGGTTCATGGGGGATTGAGATTATATGGTTTGGTTCTGTGAGGTTTTAAATTCTAGGATAAAGCAAGTTTGTGAGTCATTGCGTTTATTATATTCGATGAAATGCTCCAACGATTGAGTACTTTTTAATGGCACGGAACTTTAATGTGGAAAGCTGTTTTGAGGTTTTAACAATTGCTAGAGTGGTTCTTTCAGCTTACAGTCTTCTTTTCTAATACCCGTTGAATAACACGAATATCTTTTATTTATAAGTACCCCTTTTGGTTAACTACAAGCTAATATAGATTGGACAGAGACAATTTACGTTAATTTGGTTCAAATAAATTATTCTCCTTTAAGATATATAGGGACACTTTCAATAAATAAACCATTAGCACTTCTTTTATAAGAAAAAGGAAAAGAAAAAAGTAGTAGTAGAAGAATGTTTCATAACGAATTAGAAAGGGTAATAGTAAAGCTACACATTAATGTCCATGCTATTTTTGAGAGCGAGAGCCTTGGAGCATTGCTAAGGTTACTCTTTGTCGCTAGAAAATCACCAGTTCGAGTATGTGAATCAATTTCTTTTCAAAAATAATTTCTTTGCAAAAATATATGGGTAAGACTGTGTACAATCAACTCACATCTCTACCCTTGCAAGTCGAGGATGTGGGGTTTGTCAGCTTTTTTCTTTTTTCTTTTTTGAATAAATTCAAAGGTATCCTCCCGCCGTAATTTACTGTTTCAGACTTTGGTGTAATTCTAAGAATTTTAAAAATTAAACTGTCCTGAATTAGTTCTTTTCTAAAAAAATTAATATGGGAATGAAACCATATACTTGTTCAATGTTGGTAGGAACTCAAGATAACCATAATTACCTTGAGTATTGTTCTTTTAAATGTTATTTTTCTGTTTTGAGAAGTATCAGTTATTGCCTAGTCTATATCCACATTTCAAGTGACAGTTTCTCTTCTTTGACAGTGGTGAAATTGCTGCTTCATTGTCTATTGTTTGGCTGCAATGTTTCAAGCAAAAAAGTAGCTGTTGTATGGGTGCACTTGTTGCATGTCTGGGTAATAAGAGAAACTTTAATAGCAATACTTCTGTAGCAGTCATTGGAGGACCTCATGCCAGTAGCCATGCTCTTAATAACCCCTCTGGAAGATTGGTTACTGTTGGTGGCATGCTGAAATACACATCTGGTGAAATTTATTCAGTCCTTCAAGCAGGCAGCCTTCAACACTGGTTTAAAAATTGGCAAACACTTAGGAAACACAAATTGACAGCTAGCACTTTTGCTGGCGCTATTGGATTTTGGCCTCGGCGAAGGACCCAGCTTTGGTTAGAGAAGATCGGTGCTATTGAACCTTTTTCTGGAAACCTTGCCACCAGTTGGAGCAATATCAAAGAGGAGGAAGCACTTGAAAGATACAAACTGATAACTGGAAATACTGTATTGTTTCCTGAATTTCAGGTCTATGGTGCAAACTCAGAAGACAACTGGCTAGCTGCTTCACCAGATGGTATAGTTGACGGGCTGGTGTATGAGTTGCCTTCTTGTGGAGTACTGGAGATAAAGTGTCCATATTTCGATGGAGACATGGGTAAAGCTTTCCCTTGGTCTCGAATTCCAATTTACTATATTCCTCAAGCTCAGGGTTTAATGGAGATTCTAGGAAGGGATTGGATGGATTTTTATGTTTGGACTCCTAACGGTAGTAGTCTATTCAGGTTGCATCGTGATGCAGATTATTGGGATGTAATGAAAATGGCACTATCTGATTTCTGGTGGAAGCATGTTCAGCCAGCAAGAGAGTTGTATAATAGTAATGTAATGACAAATCCCCTTTTTCAATTAAGATCTTTGAGACCTGCTCGTAGACATGAGTTGTGTAGTTGTATAGTTCATAAAAGCAAACACATTATTGATAATTCAAAGTTGTTGATGCGTGAGATACATGGGAAACTGCGAAATTGATAACTCCGGCTGTTAGAGGGGAGTAATTAGTATAGTAAAAATTTCTTTATTATAGATTCCATGACATATGAGTGTTTAGTTTAGACAAATTAGTTTATGTAGAAAATGATATTGCTGAAGGATCATATTATGAATTTATGGTGTTGATTATAAAACCATCGACAAGGAGAGATGCAGAGTTGAAGAGTTGATTATTAATTATGGTCATTTGAAGCTGGAGAGTGAGAGAGACAAACTGAAGAGGTTATAGAACTTAACAACATTGAGACATCTGATATTGAGAAAGTTGAGAGTTTGACTAAAAGTATACTTCTCAAATCTCTTCGACATTTTTTTTGAATCTTACAGAGAACAATAAAATCATCTAATACTTTAATTGAGTAAAATGCTCATAATAGGATATTTGGATTTACATGCTATAAAGTCCAGTTTGAGGATGACGGACTACATTCCTTTTCTCATCCTCTCTTTGATTTTGCCTGAGATGAAGACTATTTCTCTTCTTGTAGTGAGAGTGACCCAGTCCTTTTGGCTCCAGCAAGGTATTTTCTTAAACCTAATGAACTTGAATTGAATCTTCAGTTGTAATTTTGATCTTGATTGGTTGTTAACTTGTTTGTTTTATTGCAATTTGCATAGGATGATATATATGATTGTTTGGACGGAGTTATCTCTTATATACTAAATGTAAACTTGTAAATATTTTCGCTCTTGTGGTGTGTTAGATATAAAACCGTTCATATGCCTTCATCGAATAGCTTAAGCTTTTGGAAAGAGTTGGTTTATGACGTGGTGTTACCACTTCAATTATACTTAATACGGTCATGACACTATGGTCATTTCCAAAAATGACTCATGTTAACAAGATGCTGAATTGAGAATGGATATATTGCCATCTTAGTAGTATATTTGTATTTAGCAATCAGTCTTAATTAAACCTCTTGGAAAGCTTCAGTTTGTTTGAGTATGAAATTTTGTTGCATGCTGGATTCATGCATAAGCTCTCATTTTAGTTACATGTTACTCTCTTGTTGTCAGCATATGCTTATCTTAAACTTCTGATAGATTCCTATTTTTGTAGGCCTCAACCCCTAATTACAAGTTCTCTATAAAGACATGAATACAAGATTGTGAAGGAAATTACATTTTCATTGAAGGACAAGTCTTTCTGAAAATGTGAAGACATTGGGTTCTGAGCCTTTGTTTCGGATACCTGTGATTAAATACATTTTCTCATAGTTAACAGTAAAGTTATACCTTGAAAGCTATTGCAAAAGAAAATTCATGAAAGTGTCTGGTAAGTTATGACTTTGACATCTTTTCAGGTAGGACTGCTCATAGGCATGTCCTTGGCTGGGTTGCTGGGTGCATCTTTTGGACATCTAGCTACTTTTTTCACTAAGTATATTAAAGTATTGTAGATTGTCAGACATGGGGTGCTAGTATACTTGATATTGTTTAATAATTTGTTGGATTTTCTTTATCTCTCTGTCTTAACAATTTTCTTGTTTCCATCTGTAATTGTTGCTAGTTTGTCGTGCTTCAAATCTCAACCTTTTAATGCTCTGAATGGTCTCCAGCAATCCAACATGATGTTTTGGATATGAAGCTTATTCCATTGAATGTTGGTTGCTTATATTGTGAGATTTAGTTATCCTATCCTTACCCTGGTATATTTTATCATCCGAATCTTCATGATAATTGTATTATCTAGTCAGCTTTTCTGGTAGTGCCCTTCTCTTATTGACCGCTTGACTCTCTTCACATGCCTATGATAGGAGGCAGGTTTGTTTGGTAATTTGACACATCACCGTTACAGGTTTTTTATTTTGTGAAAACGCTTATTCTTCATTGTTAAAGGTGGATTATTTTTACCCATTTTGGATGACCTACCTAAGTCGGAGTATGTACTTGACTAATTAAAAAATGTTGGATTTTAAATGATGCAGGCATGCATGATTGATCAGGCTGATTTACTGTTTCAGAACCTGCTGCTAGTACCACAATTTTGTTCTCATTTGATCAGATGTGGTGGCCATGCTAAGCTAAACATTGTAGCTTCTCTATTGGAATTTCTTCTCCTTAATGGACATTATGATTACTGCAATCTTCCCATCAAGGGAGGGTAAAAAAGGATATTTGGAGTGATTTGATCATATCGTTGAGGCAAACTTGTATACAAATCGTACTTCTATTCTAATTCTGACTTTGTTTTCTTCCAAGGGTGGCTAGTTTAAGGATAATTGCGTGATTAACAAGTTGGAAATGGATGATAGGGTTGATAGAGATTTTAACTCCATTGCTGTAGAGATTACTATTTTTAAAGTCTCTCTACTTGAATACGTCCTTGTGTCCTTTCATTCAGACGTTGGATTGGTGACCTTTAACTCCAGAAAATGCTGAGATTGGAGACCTTTCGAAGAAGAGGGGAGGATGGCTGTTTGGGATCTTCATAATGTGCTCTCTGCACCTTATAATCCTCAGGCGTCAACAAATTAATGAGGTTTTGGTTGTAGAATGCATATGATCAATTGTTAGAGCACAATACAATATTATGTTTTGTTCTATATAAATTTTGATACAGAATGGTATTCTAAATAATATAATTATAGAGACAGTAACATAGTAAATAAGTCAATTAAATATTACTTGTGATATAGAAATTAAAGTGATGCCATCATATAACATAGATTTAATTTTGTTTTTTATTTTATTTTTTTATATTATCCATCGATTCATCGATTATTTAACACAATTGCTTTTCTAAGATTAGAACTCGAGACCACTAATTAAATAGAAAAAATCTCTTATTACTTGATGCACATATTTGACTATAGTTTTGCTTTATTGTTATTGTAAAACTTTTACATTGTAATCTTATTGTGTTAATGTATCGATGGTCGAATTTTATGTGCTCATATCTTTTGGCATGTATTCTTGCTTTCCAACTTCAATCATACAATTATTTCATTTCCTACAAGCATATTTAATAGCACCCTCATTTTCATTTCCAATTTTGGTAATCGTATTAGAAATGACTGATTGCAAAATAAAGAGCATTGGTGGTAACGAGAGATTGTATTGGAAATGAGAGATTCTCATGTCTACAGGAACAGTGTTATTCAGTATTATCCTTGAATTAATTTATATGTACGGTAACTTGCACAGTTAATAATATAATCCGACTTTAATATTTCCACGGTCCATAAACCATAACTATGGATTTCAAATTTCCGAGATCTTGTAGCACTTTGCAATGAAGCCCCGTCGATTATTATTATACAAAAGAAATTTATTATAGACATTAATCTAATTAGATATGCTCTTCATAGATAAACTTGAGATTTACAAATTTCGATTATGAAATTATTAATGAAACTCCATTTCTATAAATAATAGAGAAAGTAGATAAATTATTTATATCCGTTCCCAAAACAACATCGTTTTAGGTTGAAAAATTAAAAAATTATAATGAAAAGATTATTATAATTCTGAAATAAATTATAATTACAAAAATATCTTAATTTTCACTCAAAATAATATCATTTTGGGCTCAATATAGATAAGTTATCTTAAGCGAACCCATATATTCCTATGGAATATATAGAATTAATAATAGAAAAAAATAGAGGTGTCAGGTTAGATAACAATTTTTTTTTTTTTTTTGATAAACACAATTCCTTTCTCTTGCTCGCTCAGAAAAGTATGAGATGCAATTCAATTTTTTTGTCTTCTTTTATATAATGGAACCAACAA
The DNA here is from genome assembly GCA_032173675.1 of Gastrolobium villosum. Classification (NCBI taxonomy): domain Eukaryota; kingdom Viridiplantae; phylum Streptophyta; class Magnoliopsida; order Fabales; family Fabaceae; genus Gastrolobium; species Gastrolobium villosum. The sequence goes on along the minus strand of JAVKPL010001595.1, from coordinate 73,581 downwards.
TATTTATGTGTATGTGAGAGATATTTTTCTATTATATTCATAAAATTCTTAAATAATAAAGAAAAAATTTATCAATACTCTTATGGTTTATTTGAAAATTATCTATGTCACTGTTATTTTTTTTATCATATATATTTACGTGATTTTTAAAAGGATATATTTTTTATCACATATTCATTGTGATTTTTTTACAAACCACGTAGAAATATCATATATTTGATAAAAAAAGAAAGAAAAAAAGCACATCCGAAGCAAAGGTTCATGAATTTTTCCCTAACAATAAAACAACAAAGCGAGGTATTTTCATTTTTCCACCATTCGGGCTCTTTTCCTTTTTCTACTCTTTATTGGCAACCAAACGTTGTTTGATTCTTCTCTGAAGTTGGAAAGTGCGATTCACCGGGTTTGGAGGTTGCTATTGACGTCGGCGTCTACTTCTGAACTCTTCTCTATTTTCGGTATGCTTTCAAATTTGCGACTCACTTGGCTTGTTGATCCTTCTAGTTTTTAAATTTGCGTTACTTTATGGGCGTAGCTTTCATGCAACACTTTTCTTTTTTGGAGCTTTTAGTTTTGTTTTTATGTATTTGGGTTTTTTTTAATGAATGAGCATATTGGATATTGTATGAGTAGTTATTTCATGGTCTGTTTGCTATTTTTGCCCTTTTCACCTTTCACTGGGCCAAAGAATGTACATGTAGTAGTGTAGTACCCGCAGCTAACACTTATGTAGACTGAACTGGATGAGCTAATTCCACCTGTTTTTGCTACTTCCTACTGTTAGAGAATAATATAAACCATTAAAAAGGCATTTACTTAACATCTTAAGGTTTTGGTTTTGAGTTAAAGTGGTTCTTTACATGTATTAGATCTTCAACAGTGACTACAAGGTCACGAGTTCGATCCTTATCCCCCCCCCCAACACCACTTGTAGAATTAAATAAAAAACACAAAAGGTAAACCAAAAATTGGGCCTGTGCAATATGCACGCTTCAAGCATAAAGGGCTCTTACATGAGGGGGTGTGTTAGAGAATAATATAAACCATTAAGGTTTTGGGTTGAAGTTTTTCTTTACACTACCCTCCCTCTTGTAAACTCGATGATAATGTTAATCAATGTATGAAGAGACTATTGGAGCTCATAATTCATCAGAAAAATTATGATTAACTTGTTTGAACAACCTTCATATTGCTGTTAGAGGTTGTTGTTGAAGCAATAGGATCATTTTGCTGTGATTTTCTTTTCTTTTTTTTAAATAAAAACTGCTATTAAAGCTTTCAAAGGCCCATGGGTTGGCCCTTGGGATTTTTAGCCCTAGCTTATGTGGGCTGAGGATGAATAGGGTGGGATGGCCCATATTGACTGCTCTAGTGTGTGTGAATTTAATATTATGAACATATTAGGAACCAAATCCGTGGATGAAGATTGTGAGCTACCATGGATGAAGATTATATTGGATGATCTATGGAGAAAGTATGAAAATCCTATGAAGTTGTTTTGTAACAACAAAGAAACAACTAGCATTGCTCATAATTTGGTTTAGCATGATAAAGGGCCGACCCAGTTCAAATACCCACTTCGTGAGTGTCTGGGGAAGGGAATACTTTAGGCAGTCTTTCCCCTGCTTTTGCAGAGAGACTGATTCGAACCCGCGACCTGACACACCACGGCAAGCAAGCTTACCGCTGAGCCAAGACCGACATTTCATAAAGGAGAAACTAGATAGTGGACTAATTACCACAACAAATGTTTCTTGTGCGGTCCAGCTAGCAAATGTGTTAACTAAAGAACTTCTTATGAAGAGGACTTAGGATCTTATTGGCAAGCTGGGAATGGTAGATATTCATTCACCAATTTGAGGGGGGATTGTTATAGTAGTCCCACATCCTTTACCCCATAATATTCTTCATATATTCATTTTAATTGTTGTATGATATTCTTCGTCTATGAAATAGCCTCTTTGCAAAAATGTAAGGGTAAGATGGTGTACAATTGAATCAACCCTCACCTCTACCCTCGCAAATTGGGGAGCCTTGTGCACCGGGGTTTGCCCTTATTTTGGTACCATAGATTAGTCATTATTTTAGGCAGCTAAATATTTAGCTAGGTCTATATATGAGAATGAAAGTGTGTACAGTTTAATTAATTAAGAAACAATATTCTATATTTTTTCCATTCAAGTGTTTAAAGCACTGGTTTGATGAACTGATTTTGTTATTGAGTTTGACCTTTACTTTGATTCTAAGTTCTTACTCTCTGCTTGTCAATACAAGTTAGGTGTTTGCTACCAAACCCCTAAACCGTCTATCTCATCTTTATTTGTCACATATGTTCTTCCTTCCTTGCTTGCTTCAAATAACTAAGTTTCCTTTTCTCTTTAACACGAGAAGAGCTTCCATGGATAACGGAGATATTCTCGAGAATGCCAATGAGCGTATGTATACATTCTCTTTTCTTTTCTTCTCTTTCTTTTTCTTATTCCTCTCTCTCTCTCTCTCTCTTGGAATTTCGCTTTGCTTCTATATATGCTTATGAATATGATTCTTGTGTCTTTTTGTATTGTGGCATTTACAGATTGCCCAGGTCCTCAGTCCGAATCTGCTGGGAAATCTGATTCATGCGAAGGATGCCCAAATCAGCAAATTTGTGCCACTGCCCCCAAAGGACCTGACGCTGGTACTCTCCACCTTTATCCTATGCTTTTATGCTTCTTTCCAACAACTATCAACTACTTCAAGATGACATGGTTTACTTATATAAGCTTGTTAAGGCACCATGGCTAATGATTCTAGAATTTGGGACTATTTCTCAGTGTGTTGTGAACCTAATGTGCTCACTTTGTAGATATTGCTTTTAGTATGGTTTCTCCTCTTGCTCATTGTTGTCACTGCTTATATATGGTATGGGATCAACCCTAGTCATGCTTTCACCGACAGAAGGCTTGCACAATTGGCTAGCTTATGACATGTTCTCATTGTCCTCTGAAACTGATTATTTTTATCCTAAAAATATTATTTTTGGCTCGTCTTCTTTTCCCTTAAATCTTTAATGGTTATAGAGCACTTTTTCTTGATGGCAAAAATATGTGCTTTCTTACTATTTTCTGTAGAATTCTTAGGTTGTGTTTCAAATGGGGCATTTCTGAATTTTAGATAATTCAAAATGTGAAGCAATTGAATTGCCTCAATTTTTAAGAATGTTTGTCACCTTGTCTTCTACATTTATTTCTGCAGATCTGGTTGCCATTGCAGAAAGGATGGCTACTGTTAAACATAAGATATTGGTGTTATCAGGAAAGGGAGGAGTTGGCAAAAGCACATTTCTGCCCAGCTGGCATTTGCTTTAGCGGCAAGGGATTCTCAAGTTGGTCTTCTTGACATTGACATTTGTGGTCCAAGCATCCCTAAGATGCTTGGCCTAAAAGGTCAAGAGATACACCAGAGCAACCTTGGGTGGTCTCCTGTCTATGTGGAGTCCAACCTTGGGGTTATGTCTATTGGGTTCATGCTTCCTGATCCTGATGAAGCTGTTATATGGAGAGGTCCACGCAAAAATGGTCTTATCAAGCAGTTTTTGAAAGATGTTTACTGGGGTGAGCTTGACTTTCTAATTGTTGATGCTCCACCTGGAACATCAGATGAACACATTTCAATTGTTCAATGCCTTGATGTCACTGGAGTAGATGGTGCAATCATAGTTACTACTCCTCAACAAGTCTCTCTCGCTGATGTGAGAAAAGAAGTGAATTTTTGCAAGAAAGTAGGAGTGGAAGTTCTTGGGGTTGTCGAGAATATGAGTGGCTTGTACCAGCCCATCACTGATTTCAAGTTTATGAAGCTGAGAGATAATGGTGAGCAGAAAGATGTTACAGAGTGGGTTTGGGAATGCATGAGAGAAAAAGCACCAGAAATGCTGAATTTGATTGCTTGCAGTGAAGTATTTGATAGTAGTGGTGGTGGAGCAGTGAAGATGTGCAACGAAATGGGGGTACCATTTCTTGGCAAGGTTCCTTTAGATCCACAGCTTTGTAAGGCAGCTGAAGAAGGTAGATCCTGCTTTGCTGATAAAGACTGTGTTGTGAGTGCTCCATCATTGAAGAAGATTATAGACCAGTTGATGGAAACTAACAGGTTTTTTATTTTGTGAAAACGGTTTTCTTTTCATTGTTAAAGTGGGTTATTTTACCCATTTTGGATGACCCAACTAAGTCGGTGTGTATTTAACTAATTAAAAAATGTTGAACTAAATGATGCAGGTATACGTGATTTAGCAGGCTAATTTACTTTCTTTCAGAACCTGCTGCTACTGCCACAATTTTGTACTCATTTGCTCAGATGTGGTGGTCATGCTAAGCTAAACATTGCAGCTTCTTTATTGGAATTTCTTCTCCTTTATTGTACATTATGATTACTACAATCCTGCCATTAAAGGAAGGTAAAACAGGATATTTGGGGTGATTTGATTAGATCCTTGAGGCAAACTTAATAGACAAATCGTGCACCTATGCTAATTCTGACTTTGTTTTCTTCTTAGGGTGGCTAGTATAAGGATAATTATGTGAGTAACAAGTTGGAAATGGATGATAGGGTAAAGAGATTATAATTCCATTGGTGTAGAGATTATTAATGTAAGTCTCTATTTGGAGATGTCCTCGTGTCCTTCTTTCGGGCTTTGGATTGGTGACCTTTAGCTCCATGAAATGCTATAGATTGGAGAGACCTTTCGAAGAAGAGGTGAGGAGGGCTGTTTGGGATCTTGATACAGTGTACTCTGCACCTTATAATCCTCATGCCTTAGGAGATTAATGAGGTTTTGGTTGTACATTGCATATTATAATATTATTTTTAGTCCTGCTGCAGGTTAATAAGGTCTTGCTGTAGAATTCATATTATCAATTCAATTGTTAGAGCATGATAAAAATATCATGGTTTGTTCTATATGAATTTCGATATAGAATGGTATTATAAATAGTGTGTGTATGTATATATACAAGCATGACAACAAGAATTCTCGGTTGTGAATTCTTATTAGTTATCTCAAAGTCGTGTTTCTTAATGGACATAAAATATTTTTTGCGTCAAATAGATGTCAAATGATTTTTTCACCCAGCAAACTAATTGGATCCTTGCGAGCCGAAGGAACGGAGTGTTGAAAGAATTGATTTGTTAATGAGCATTGTTATTGGAAATTTTCAAGATTATCTTTGAATGCTCAAAGTTTGATATTCAAATCGAGTTTATAACTCTTATTTCCATCAGATAGCATCCTCTCTCAATTTGTTCTCTGAAACAATCGGAATATAATCTAGTAAATTTTTCGATTATGAAACTCTTTGATCAGAGATTATCGAAAAAAATAACTTATTTTTATTTTAATGGAAATAGAATATATATATATATATATATATATATATATATATATAATAATAATAATAATAATAATATAAAAAAAAAGCTAATAGTTAATAAACTATTCAATCTAACCAATCTAGCTAATATTAAATAATAATATCGAAGTTATCATTCATGGTGATGATTGAGTCTTTAATTAATTGAAGGTGCGTATTCTGTCTGTGGGCCTTTTCTGGGTGAGTGCACACTGCACAGTCTCTTGATGAATATTTCCAGGAATTTTATTCTTAATGATCAGATAATAGATCAGATAATTATTTACTGTGGTTTTTTAATTGAGGATTCATTTGGCCCTTAATTTAGGTAGATTACTATTATTTAAGGTTCGTGCAATTATATATCCCATACTCAGCCTTCAACAAACCAACTGTAAGAAGGAGAATTCTTATGCACTCTCAAACAAAGTCAATTAACTTTTATTTATTGTTGTTGTAAAACTTTTTTTACTCTATCATCCTATCATGTGTTAATGTATCGTTACTCAAATATTACAATAAAATCTTGATTGCTAGGCGTATTAATCTCATATATCTGTTAGCATGTTTTCTTGCTTTCCAACTTGAATCATGCAATTTTTTCATTTCCTCCAAGCATGTTTGGTTTGAGGGAATTGAATAGAACGGTCATTCTCATTTCCAAGTATGGCAATGGTTAGGATATTGGAATAAAAATGAACACTGAAAGAATAGGAATGCTGTCTCAAAAGTGAAAGAATTACTACTCTATTTAACCAAAATATAGTTGTCAATAATAGTCCAGCCCATATGGCCCACCTGTTTAACCCAAGATCCTTTAGGTTGAGATGTGTTTTACGTAGGCCCAAAAAATTGGTCTGGGCTAACTTTGGACCCATCTCAGCCATAATTTTTTAGCACAAATCAGGTCAAGCTGAGCTTTCGCAACGTAAAACACATACCTAAAACTGAAATAAGTCGATCAAATGATGGTAGTTAAGTTGCGTCAGAGAATTTAGTAGGTGGGGGTGAGAGTATGTTTTGATCCTCCTTATTATCGTCTTTGGGAGAGGTTTAAAATCTTAACCCCTAGACCCGCTTCAAATCAGACTAGTCGTGATGAATCGATTGAAATATTTAAAAATAAAATAAAAAATGAAATAAGTCATTCCATTGTTATTAGTACCAAACACAATATAAGAATGGGTGTTCGATTCCATTCTATCCTCACTTTAATTTCCATCCCCATTCTCATTTCCTTCAAAATGATTGCATTCAACCAAACATGACTAATTCTTAACATTCCATCTCCAGCTAATGTGGCACAAAATGGATCCATCAATTTGTCCCCTGTCATCTATAAATAAACAAGTGTTTAACAAAATGCAGAATATTATGAGCAGCAACCAATGTCCCACTATTGGAGGGAGGCTAATTTTTAACAAGTTGGTAGCATGAGTTAATGCATCCTTCGGGAATGAAAACCATGAGCAAAGTATATAAAGGATTGAATTATTGTTTGTATGTGGTCCTCACCAAATTATACTTATCTTAAAAATGTGTATGGTTAATCATATAGTCCGTCCAAGGCGACCTACTCTATTTTCAATTAATGGTGGAAATAGTTTAAATGCTTTCAAGTATTCATTCAAAAAAAGAAAATGCCTTATTAGCACTTAACAGATAGAAGAAAAAAACAACAAAGAAAATAATTGTCTAAGGCAGAATTATTAGATTGAATTATATATATATATATATATATATATATATATATATATGTGTGTGTGCGCGCGCGCGCTATGTAGCACCGATATCGACACGGGACGCGTGACACGATACGACACGACACTCCGACACGTTAATTTTAAAAAATGTTAGATCTCGACACGTTTTGATATTAAATAATATTTTTAATTTATGTAGGGTATATTATATTTAATATTTCAATAATTTAACAAAAAAAATGAATATAAACTTATAATATTCATAAATTTTGCAAAGAAACATAAGATATCCCAAATATTTATATTAAACTCAATAAAATAGTAATCGTAATTCAACGAATCTAATAGGTGGAACTAAAGATTCAACGCAACGCAATCTTTAAATTTTTTTTTTGAATTTCTATAACGCGTGTTGGAGTGTCGAAGTATCCGAGAGTGTCGAACACGATACGTCAGGATTTTTGAAGTGTTGGTACTTCATAGTATGTGTGTGTGTGGGGGGTGGGGGTTTTACATTTCTGCAACAACTGTACATGCAACAGTCAAATACTTACCATATATATACATGAAGTATTAAACATGAGAAATTATAACTATACAAAAGATGAAAACATTAAATATAGGGAATCGTAACCTTACACCTGTCATTGTTGTACGTAAAGTAGGTGTAGAAATAATTTTTCCTATATGAGGTTTACATTTCTGCAACAATTGTACGTATCATATATATATATATATATATATATATATATATATATATATATATATATATATATATATATATATGAAATGATTTTTTATATATAAATGAGGCAAGATCCTTTGACACTGGTATCAAATTTGAAATTTGACACCTCATCTAAGAGCCGTTAGATAAAAAAAGATTAATGGTGTCACATGCTCACAAATCAGAGTCGTTGATCTTTTTTAATCTAACGGCTCTTAGATGGGGTGTCAAATTTCAAATTTGACACCGGTGTCAAAGAATCCTACCACTATATATATATATATATATATATATATATATATATATATATATATATATATATATATATATATTTTATATTAAAAGTTAGAATTATAATTATGGTAAAAGCATTTAAGCTTTAAATATATAATTATAACCATATATCTCTCATCAAACTTAACATAACATTTTATTCTAAAAGTTAGAATTAAATTATAGAAAGAACATTTATCCTTTTAATGATATAACTTATCTCATTTCACTTATATAAACAAAGGGTAAAGTGTGTGTCATTTTAAAACAAATTTTTTTTTTTATCCATTCTCTTTCCTCAATGATTTATTTATTTTTTCATTTAAAATGACATAATTTGATCTCCTAAAAGACACTTTTTCCTTAAATTATATAAACAAAATATAATGAGAGGGAATGATGGAAACCTATCCGAAAGATGCGCAGAATATACACTTCGATACAAATAAGGAGTAATAATCATCATGAAGGGAAAATGAAAGGTAATAATATGAACACAATAACAAGGTCCTACTAATAATGAAAACTGAACAAGGCTATACACATGTACGGAGAAGTCCGTGCCTGCGTCACAGAAGGATGATTCGTGGCACAACACAATAAAGAGAAACTGGCCCAAGATTTTTTAGGAGAATTCGGGTAATTATTAAACGCTTAAGACTTTTATTAACTAATATCAATTATTATTTTTATATCAATCCTTATTAATTCTTTAAGGTGGTTATGAAATTAATTTTGAATAGAAACTTAGTCATAGTTAAAACTTTGAAACATTCTAAAATACATTTGATTGGAATACTTAAGAGAATCGACTTAACTAATTTGAGATAAATGTAATATTGTTGACGGAAGATTTTGTAAAAGAAAAAAGTAAATATGCGATGTGGCGAGGAAAACCCTTATTTTATATAACAATTATAATTTCAATTTTTTAATATTAAGGTATATCGATATAAAAATAATAGATCAACATTATATATATATATATATCTATATGAGAGATATGTATAAATAACAAGGATCTTTTTTCTCAAGTTGCGAGAATTTTTATAATTGTTTTTAAATTACATACTGAGAGTGATACATAATTAAAATATCAAAAAAAAAATTAATTTTAATATTATAATTTTATACTATTTTTAACATTAAAAAACTGTCGCAGGAGATGAAAAATTTCTTTGCCAAATAATAATGTGTATATTCTTAGTAATCCTCTCACATTCGCATAACAAGGTAATATTTTTCTTCGGTAGCTTGTCTTCCTCAACACTATTTGTTTTTCCACATGTAGGATCACAATACGAGGAAACGTTAACGTGTAATTGAAATTTATGTGTCGAGGGACACATGTCTTTGACTTAGAGCGACAGACAAAGAGTCATCTCTGTCGTTCCTACAGTCCTCCACTCCACGCGTCACATATATTTGGAAAATGTGTTGTTCCGGTAGCTGTGGACCATTTTGATTTTTCTTATTCTCTTCTTCTGCGTACTAAATTACTCTCCTTCAATTTTTGGGACCATGGTCCACATGACCTTACTGTATAAGAAATTGTTATGATAATTAAAAAAAAACCGAAAATGGACATTTATGTTACTGCGTGCGAGGACGTGAAGATTCTAGAAATATATTCATTTCATTAAAATAATCAAAGGTTTGACTCCACCGGGAAAAACATTTCGAATGTTAAGGTTTTTTATTCACGGGAAGCGTCGGATGCCATGAATATTCAATAACATAAGCATGATGAAAAAACTAATAATCATAATAAAGAATTCAATTAATCAAAGCTTATTAATTATATTTGCAGTATGTATTTGATAAAATAAATCTTAGTATGCAAATCAAAGCAAAAAAAACAAACTAACCTTAATTAATGAACAATATTAAATTTGTGCATATTGTTTTTAAATCATTGTTAAGTGGTATCAAACTTCAAGCCTGCTTGTATTAGTGTGTATATCTAACATTTCCTTTAGTCATATCTACATATAATGAATTAAAGTTAGTTATTGTAAGTCACTTAATAATGATCATAAGTAATGGTGCAAGTTTTGGGGAAAAAAAATTGTTCATTCAAATTATTCGACTTTACTTGAGACATTTTAATGCAATATTTTTTTTTTAAAGAAAAAATAGAGAACACATCTTCAACAATTAAATGTAGCGATAAAACTACAATTTCTTTTTATAAAACCTTTAAAGCTAAAACTGTTTATAACAACAAAATAATGTTTTATGAATATCATATCATATGAACTATTCATAATGTGTTATATTCAGATTTATTTATACACATAATACTTTAAAACTATTAATTTTCATTAAGAATATAAAGAAGTTAGATCATACCAAACTTTAACTTAAATAGACGAGGCCTACACGAATTTTTTAGGTTAATTTGTCATTTTAAAATGATGCAAGCTATATTTTAAATTTGACCTGATCTATTTTTAAGTAACAAAAGCCTTGACCTCACCCATTAACATATTTAGGCCTCTAGGTTTTAATGTTTACGTGGCCTATTAGGCTTAAAAAGCATAAATAAAAATCAAATTAAAGCACATTAGTGACAAAAAAATATTGATTTTCATTCATTCATATATATATATATATATATATATATATATATATATATGGGTTTTATAAGAGTTATGTTGTAGGAAAAGTGATTGTGTAATGTTATAGAGTTTCGTTTTGCGTGCCGTAGTTTTTTTTCTTCAAACCAAACCAAATTAATTTTGTGTGTATAACTTTATTTTTTAAATTTTTAAATATATATGTATATATATATATATATGTGTGTGTGTGTGTGGTAGAACCACTTCCACCGGTGTAAGAATAATAAGTCTTAGATTACAAAAAAAAAAAAAAAGAATAATAAGTCTTACACCGAATCTTAACCATTGATTTTCTGCATCTAATTAACGATTGAGATTTATTAGGTCTCACTCATTAATTAATTTTTAATTCCCAATAAATCTCAACCGTTAGTTGCACGGAAATCAACGGTTAAGGCCTTAGGTTTCAAATTAAAGCACATTAGTGAAAAAAAATATTGATTTTCATTCATTCATATATATATATATATATATGTGTGTGTGGGGGGGTATGATCTTTTGACATCAGTGTCAAATTTCAAGTTTGACACTTCACCTGAGAGCTATTAGATAAAAAAAAATCAACGACTCTGATTTGTAAATATGTGACACCATTGATCTTTTTTGATCTAATGGCTCACAGGTAAGGTGTCAAATTTCAAATTTGACACCGGTGTCAAAGGATCCTATATATATATATATATGGGTTTTATAAGGTTATGTTGTAAATTTGAAATTTGACACTTCACCTGAGAGCTATTAGATCAAAAAAGATCAACGACTCTGATGTGTGTAAGCATGTGGCACCAAATTGATCATATATATATGGCTCACAAGTAAAAGGTGTCAAATTTCAAATTTGATACCGTCGTTTTGAAGTTGAAAAATAAAAAGATTATATATATATATATATATATATATATATATATATATATATATATATATGGGGTAAACATTTCTCAAGCAGCTTAACCATTAATTTTCTGCATCTAAAATACGTCGTTTTGATTAATGAATTTTTAATTTATGTAATTTTAGGTGAATTAATGAAGGGTATTTCAGTAAAATGTATATGATATAAATATATATATAAAGAGAGAGAGAGAGAGAGAGAGGTAGGACCTTTCATTAATTCACCTAAAATTACATAAACACCCTTCATTAATCAAAACGACGATAGTTTGTAAGCATGTGGCACCATAAACTTTTTTAATCTAATGCTGCTGAAGTAAACGTTTTTACCCTATATATATGTATAGGGTTTTATGTTTGTTATGTTACATGATGTAACATAACAAACCTACCCACACAAACTTTTTTTTTTTTTTTTTGTATAATACCCACGCAAACTTTACATTTAGTAAGTTTGGCAAAATCAAACTTTATTAAATGATCTAATATTTAATAAAAAGAATTAGAAGTAATAAATGATGTTTTATTAGGAAAATTTGCTTAGCAAATCCTTACTAAAATTTGGACCCATGTTTATGGGGGTGTGGGGTGCTCTGAAAAACAATATGTGTCGTCCGGACATGGAAAACGGTCATGATATAGCTCTCTGGACCCATAATTTGCTTACTAATATGTGGGGCTCTTCGTAACATGGCCTTGGTGCAGCTTAACGAGTTGACCTGTTGAGAAAGGTAAAAGAGTTGTCGATCGACTCAACAAGGTTAGTCTCTCTCGTCTGTTAGTAGATCTTGGAACGTTTGCATTGTTTAGTGTTTCTGTCCCTTCATATTCACCAAAATAATAATAAAAAATCTATTATTATATTGGATGGGTAGTTAGTTATAAAAAGCTTTACACTAATATTATATCAAATTTGAAGTTTATAAAAATCCTAATTCAAAATACTTTATGACTTTTTTTTTATTACATAAAATATGCTAATTATCACATATAATTTATAAAATGTAAAGAGTGAGAGATTACTAAAGAGAAATTTGAAAAGGAAATGTGACATTTTGAGGTGTCAGAATGTATTCATTATAGAGTTTTATACTTCTCATTTTACCTGAAAATTGAAATCTCATGATTGAGATTCTAAAGAATTTAAAATTTTTCATTATAAATATGTAATTGAGATGTTCTTAAAAAAATTGTAATTAACATACACAATGAGATATCTAAGCCACAAAGTTCCCATGTATATGGGATTGTGATTGCTGTGTCAGCTTTATGTATACTACAAGGAATGGAAGGTGAAAATTTCCCATACAAGAGCGAAGTTAACTCCTGTGCTAATTTGAGTTTAATTAAAGTTGGTTCTCAATTATAAATTAATAATGTTAACTGTATATAAACTTTGGAGGGAGCTCACTTTAACTCCAGCGGGATCATAAAGACGTCATTTTTGAATTATAAAATTAAAAAATTATAATGATAAAGATTAATATAATCTTATGATAAATTAAAATTATAAAATTATTTTGATTTCCATCTCTAACGATGTCATTTTGGGCTCACCGAAGATAATTTATTTCCCTTGAGTAGAGAAATCCTTTACCCATAAACTTTTACAATAAATAAAATTTGAAAATTAAAAAAAGGTGGATTAAAACCGCACATCTTGCAAGTAGGTTTTCAATTGCTGAAAATGGCTTCCTATAATCCTATTCTAAATGCACGCGCTAAATTTGGAGCCTACGTTGATGTTAGTCTAAAAATTTGGGATATGTCCGCTAAGTATTTCTAAAGGCATAGCATCCTATCATTCAAGTATTTTTGGGTGGTGTTTAGGAAAAAAAAAAATTATCAGGTTAATCCTTTTATTAGTTTGTAGTTTATCTACCAAAAGATAGGTTGACCCCAATTAATTTGGGATAAAGGTGATGTTGATGTTGATGTTGATGTTGATGTTGATGTTGAATCCTTTTATTAGTAATATAATGGGAAAATGAGTTTGATAAGAAAGTTAAAAAAAAAATTATTTGGTAGACTAAAATATTATCAAAAAATTGATGTAAGTTTCCAAAGTCTATTTTTGATTGAAAATAATATATTGAAGAGATAATGGATTTAAATTACCAAAATGGCATATTAAATTTTGAATCTGAAAAAAATTTGGTACGCTTCTTCGTGAACAATAGCTTTTAGTTGAAGAGTATGATGAGTAGTCAAGGGTCTCAATGAGGGGCATTTCTGACAAAAAAATTCCGCTAGATTCTTTCTTTTCCTAATTAACATGAAATACAACCTATTAATTGATTTTCTGGAACAATGAACTCAACAAAGGTTTACACACAATTGATTATCACCGGGGAAACCATTTGCCTAGTACAATTTTATAAACACTTTTACCAAACATGGTAAAATCCTAAACCCAATCTAAGTTGCTTATTTATTTGAGAGAAAAACTTCTACCAAACGCATCCCGATAACTAAGGGTAAAATCGGGCTGGGTTGGGCCAAGCTTTGCTCCGAAAAATCCAAGCCTACATCAAAAAAATTCACTTTGACCTGGCCCAAGCCTAGTATGCGTCTAACTGTTAATCTGATTTGACCCATTTATAAAAAAAATAAATGGTCTGTCTTAGCCCGTTAGCTTGTTATTTTTTAACTTCCAAGCAGAATTATGAATCAACTTTTCAAAGTACTCAAATTCTGTTGTCACACCAAAAATCATAATTTCAGCGTCTAAACAGAATCATGAATCATAACAGAACTCATACAATATGCATTTAAGTCATTTTCAAAAGTAAAATGCTCAAACTAAATAACATATATTTCATCAGATCCAACAAACAAATCCATACTATGTAAATTAAAATAACTACATGAATCCAACAAACACATCATGATGCTTGTAGTAGTATAACCTCTCCTAAATCTCTTTTAATATATTCATATATACAATCTAACATGTTAGATGTTGGTTCCTCCTAAGAAATAAAGTAAGATTTCTATTAAAATATAATCGAATATAATTAAGTTATAAATAATTGTAATTGATTAAATTTATATCTTTTTTTTTCTTCAAGGCATATTAACTTTATTTTATTTTATTTAAAATAAATAATATAATATAGGCTGACCTGTAGGCTTATAGGCTCGGCCTTTTTATTAAACAGGCTTTTTTAAAATCTGAGTCCGGCCTACTATATAAAATATACTATGTTAGATTTAGTTATGTTGAGCCAAAAACTTCTACTAAACACAATTTCACCGCTACCGGTAACTAATAAGTATTCCATGTATTGTAAACATATTCTAATGTGCTTATTTTTAAAGATTTTAAACAATTCAATATACCTTTGTCATATGGCTATCGGACAAATATATCCAACCTAAAAAGATGGATGTGATTTTAAATTTAATTTATTTATAGCATTCGTGTAATATTTATGGCTACCAGTCTACTATCGCTACTTTACCCACACAACTTATATTCATTTAATTCAATTAATGTACTATTGATATTATCTATTTTCCCCGGGAAAAAAAAATCTTTTATCTAAAGCAACAATTCACGTCAAAGAAGATGTAATGCAATGTTGTATAAATTTGACATGAAAAAAGGTCATATTCATTACGAAACTTTAAAATACAAAAGAATAAGTCATGGTTAAGTGTTAACAATCAATTATTTTACAGGTGTTATGCAATCAATTCTCTCAAGCCTAAGCATAGAAGAAAGCGGCGGCAAGTCGTTTCTTAAATTATTTAATTCTAAAAATTTTAATATCACGTCATATAATTAATTTTGTCGAAAAGGTTAAACTATTACTTGAAAATAAGTAAATGATTTCATATTACTTTTCTTATCAATAAGTGTTTTTTTTTTTCTTCTTCTTAAAATCAATCAGTTTCAAGTCTCATGGACCGGGGGTATTCTTGTATAATTGTAACAAACATTTTCTTTTTTGGCGACAAATTTTTTCTCTCTAAAAAATTTGAGGTACATCTTTTTTAATATTCCCTTAAACTAGACGAAACATATTTCTTTCATCAGTGCAGGAACAAATCATATAATATTTGAAGTAATTGACAAATCAAAATATACATGTGCAATATATATATATTAGATGAGAAATATTTTATAAATATACAACGATGTAAACATGAATAAATGTCTTTAATAAGAATAAAAAGAAAAGGTAATATTAACAGGAGGGGTTAAAGTCTTAAAGAGATGAGATGTATGGTCGTACCGCTTGGTGACACTTGACAAGGAAACGGTGGACACTGGACAGCATCAATTATTAATTATCCCTTCCTAGTTCGTACCCTCAACTCTACTTAACGGTAACAGCTCCAATAGGAACCCTACCCTCTTCATCCCTCTCCTGGATTTTCTTTCCTTATTTTATAGAAATAAATCTAGGGAAAAATATTTATTCTTTTTTTTATAAACAAATATTTATCCTTTTAAATTACATGACTTATATTCTTTCACTCTCAAAAAGAGGTGAGACTCACACTTTTATTTATTTTTGTCAACTCTCTATTTTTCTTTATCTATTTCTTTCTCTATCTTAAAATGATACACAATTTTAAATTCTTTAAAATGACACACACTTTTCCAATAAATCTATGGGGCCTTAGATAGAGGAGAAATTTTTTTGATACGAGAATCACGATTTTCAGAAATATAATAGAAATATCCAGATTACGATAATAACCTGAAATAAAAAATTTAGAAATATTCAATTTCCCAGAAATCCTATAAAAAATCTTGTATCAAACATCTCCTGTCTCCTTATATAAAAATAAAATTATCTCTTACATGAAAAAAAACATAAAATTTATATATTTTTCTATGATCTTATATAGACTTCACATAATTTTATATAATGTATATGTGATAAAAATTATGTAAGACTCAATTTTTTTTTCTTATGTGATAAAAATTATTGATGTTGATGATTTCACGTACTTTTATATAATGGATGAGGAATAAAATTAGGATTTTATAAGAGTTATGTGGTAAGAAAAGTGATTGTAATGTTATAGAGATTCGTTTTGCGTGCATTTTTATATGGTGTGCGTGGGGAATAAAATTATCTCCTGAGATAAAAGAAAACACCAAACAATTTACTTTGAAAAAAAAACTGAACCATAAATCTAAAAGAGCCTCGGCCCCTACGGCCCCTACCCCAGTCCCACCAATTTCAATAACTTTTTGATAACAATAATGTAATCTCATCCCTTTCTCTCTTCCCAAAGATAAATTCTTTTTACCTTTTTCCCCGTAGAGTTCCTTTCTTTTGATAAACCCTCTTCCTCTCTCTTCATTGTGCCCCTTAATTATGTTCCTTTAAACCCAATCAAAGCTAAAAAGTGAGAAAACCCCTTAGATTTACCGCAATCAGAAACCAAAAAAAAAAAAAAAAAAACCTGGACAATAAATACCGACTCGTTCTGGCGCTTATCATTTTGTCCAGAACAACACACTTCACATAAATTAAAATAAAAAATGTAATTTGTGTTAACAAATAATATTAGATGGACGGCATCATTTCACAGTTCAGATACAACCTTCAATCATATATCATAATATTCCATGTTTTCTAAATTGTATTATTAGCACACCGTGTTTATAAGCCAACCCCTTCTTCCAAAACCATAAAAATTAAAACACACTGCTAGTGCTAGCATATCAAGTTCTGTGCTTTTTTCTACTTTCCATTTCTTTGGTAGCAGCAATGGCCAAAGAGAGAGAGAAGAAGTTCTACGTTGCTTTAATGGGTAACTACGCTGCAGAACTTAAGCTTCTTCTCACAACTCTCTTATTCCTCTGTGGTGTTGCTACCATTCTTCAGTTCCTCCCTTCTCGTTTCACTATCTCTGCTTCTGATCTCCGTCTTTGCATCTCAAGGGTCACACAAACCGCCGCCACCCCACCACCACCAACCACCAACACCACCACCACCACCAACAACAACTCATCATTATCATCCTCTGTTTCCCAGATTTCACCACCGCCACCGTCGCCGCCTCCTCCTCCGCCACCCTCCGCCGAGAAGGACAGAGTTCTGGAAAATGGAATCATAAAGCGTGCTTTCAACCCTTATGGTTCCGCTGCCTATAACTTCATCACCATGAGTGCTTACAGAGGAGGCATGAACACCTTCGCCATTAATGGCCTCGCTTCCAAGCCCCTTCATGTCTACGGAAAACCAACCTACGAGTGTGAATGGGTCGCCGCCGGCGACACCTCCGGCAAACCCATCACCACCGTCGGGTACAAGATCCTCCCTGATTGGGGCTACGGCCATGTCTACACGGTGGTGGTTGTGAACTGCACCTTCTCGGAGCCTCTCAACGTTGATAACTCCGGCGGGAAGCTAGTCCTCTACGCCTCCACCTCCGGCGGCGGCGACACCAGATTCAATGTCACTGACAGAATGGAGGTTCTGACGGAGGAGCCGGGAACTCTTGACGCTTCGTTGTTCACTTCGAAGCCTGAGTATGAGTATTTGTATTGTGGGTCATCGCTTTATGGGAACTTGAACCCTCAGAGGGTGAGGGAGTGGATCGCTTACCATGTTAAGTTTTTTGGGCCAAGATCGCATTTTGTTATACATGATGCTGGTGGGGTGCACGAGGGTGTGATGGAGATTTTGAAGCCATGGATGGAACTTGGGTATGTGACTTTGCATGATATTAGGGACCAAGAGAGGTTTGATGGGTATTATCACAACCAGTTCATGGTTGTTAATGATTGTTTGCATAGGTACAAGTTCATGGCCAAATGGATGTTCTTTTTTGATGTGGATGAGTATATCTATGTTCCCCCTAAGAGCACTATCAAGACCGTGCTTGATTCCCTCTCTGAATACTCTCAATTCACCATTGAACAGATGCCAATGAGTAGCAAGCTCTGCCTCTCCTATGATTATGGAAAACTCTATAGGTACATTTTCATTTCTAATTGCTTTTCGTTCTTGCATTGGATTGAACTGAGTTTGATTAAATAATTATTAAGACTTGTGGTGGACTAATTCGGGATTTAGTTCAGCTAAATTGAATCTTTAACTGTTGTGGAAAGTGGTATGAGCATTTATTTTACTCTGATAGTTCATTTGAAGCATGAAATGTGATGTCATTGATTTTCCTTATTTTGTTTTGAGACTTGATTATGATAACATCGTGGATCTTGAGTGGTTGGATGCTGTTATGTTTCTTTGTGTGTGAGGTAGAGCGATTGATGTGGTTTGTGTGCGTTTGGTATAAAAGCCCATTCCTGTGAACAGGTCGAGGTGGGGTCTCTTTGAACTTTGTTCCAAGGTGATTCATTTCCTATTTATTAGCTGTACCATTTTAACTATTGAATATAGCAAATTGGACCTGTCTGTTTGTTGAAGAGTCTTTTAATGTATTACCGAAAATACAAAAGAATTCTTTTAATTCAATCACTTATGTCTTCTTGTTGAGTAAGTTACTTGTGCAGTGTCCAAGTGGAAATTGTCAATATCATGTTAATTGTGTTAATTGAAAAAAATCAGAGCGCGTGCCGAATAGTGATGATGATTTTCCTTAACTTTCAATTACCTTGATCTTGATCTGCCCTGTCCCCAAGGGAACTTTGAATATGATGGATATGTTGGTGTGCGCACTCAAACCCTTTAATATCCATAATTACACTATTTACCATGTTCACTTTTCCGCAACAACTGCTAGATCTAGCTGTCGTCCAATCCAAGTGTTTGTAGCTATACTTTTGTGTTGTAGCTATGTTTTTGCTGAATAAATCTTTGGTACTATTCTTACACCAAAGATTCAGTGCATCCCACCAATGAAAATATTACATGTCAGCCAAAATTTTCTTTTTTTCTATTCTCTGATGTGTAATGCTCTCGTTGATCCGATGCATTGAATCTATTTGTTTTAGTTATACCATATAAGCTTGTGTGAGTTATGGAATATGCCTTATTGCTTTTAACAGATGTATTGATAACTAACTACATGTATAAAATACAAATAAGACAGTTGTCAATCATGTTCCTTAACAACGATAGTTGTGATAATGTTATGTGTGGTGTGTGACATGTTTGAGAAATGAAATTTTGCAGGAAATGGGGCATTGAGAAGATGGTGTATAAAGATGTTAAGAAAGGGATAAGGAGAGATCGGAAATATGCTGTGCAACCGCGTAGCTTGTTTGCAACTGGGGTGCACATGTCACAGAATCTAGAAGGAAAGACAACTCACAAAACTGAAGGGAAGATCATGTACTACCATTATCATGGAACCATAGCAGAAAGGAGAGAATCATGTAAAATGCTTATAAATTCAACAGAAATCAACCATGACAAAACCCCCTATGCTTTGGACACAACCATGAGGGACATTGCAGGTGTTATCAAGAAATTTGAACTCAAGATGATTGGACATAGGCTACAGAAGACACGGCAATGACAGCCTCAAATCTTTTATTTATTTTTTATTTAAAATAAACTATATAATAATTTAACTTTGTGGTAGAATAGAAATTCATTGGGCAGCTTCTTTTTTTTCTTCTTATATTTATAGATGAGTATATGATCGTGTTTCATTTTTAATAGTTCTTCTGTGTTCTATATTTTTATTTTATTCTTTTCTTTTTTGTATTTTGTATAAAATGATGAATAAAGATGAATGTTTTAATAATGTTGTCGGTGTGGGCCATTAGGGCATCCCCACTTACAGTGATACCATATGGTGGATGGCTAGTATTCTTCCGATGGTTTGCTGGCGTGAATGTATCTTTTTTTTATTATCCTATTTCAGATCCTTATTCTTTAATCACTTGTTAGAATAGTTTTTTATTTATTTTTTCTGGTATATTAATCTAATTACTTCTTCGGTGAATCGAGCTTCAATCTTTTGAATTGATTATAAGATTAATTTTAAATTGGGATTTAGTTACTCTTAAAAATATATTTTATGGGAATTGAATTTTTTTTATTTGTTAATAGTTTAGATTAGGGTAAGAGTTTTTTATTTTATTTTAATCAGAGTAATATATGAAGTTCAATGAAAATTTATAGATGAATTATCTATTACATATAGAGGGATTCTTAAATTTAGGATATGTTGGATTGTATTTTGATTTTTTTTTTTTATGAAAATTGTTTTATAGAATAGTTAAGAAAATATGTGTTTTGGAAATTAAAAGTTAAATATAAAATAAAAATAATTTAGATATGTCCTTTAAATTTGATTTTAAATATATAATAATAACTGTTAATCGGCGGAAATCAACGATTAAGATTATGGTCGTGAAATGTTGTAAATAAAAATAGGTCGTAAATATAACCTGCCTCATAAAATAAAATAAAAAATTACAATTTTAATGTTATTTTATTTTTTTGGACCAAAAAAGTGTTAATACTATTTTTATTTATAAAATAGATCTTATCAAATGGGTTTTTTTATTGTGAAAATCAAAATATTATTTTTTAAAGGGTTTTATAATTCTTATGTTAAATGAGAGTTGAAATCTTTTGTTGTAGAGATAAAAAGCATGTGAGATCAATGTGTTAGAAAAAATTATATGTAGGACCCATGTCAGCACGGAAATCGAAAGGTGTGTAAAAAAATTTGAATTATCATGTTGAATGAGAATTATAAAACCCTTTTTTTAAAACAGTGTTAATATCATCAGGTGCACTATTACGAGCAAAATTCGATACTCTTTTTTTAGTTTACGGACTATATGGCTTTATATATGTTAGAAAAACCTTTTTATATGAAAGAGGAAAATTCTTCAGTGTTTCTTTCAGAACAGGTCATCGATGAAAGGGGTTAGCTTTTTGACAAGTCAAAAAGAACATGTGGATGATTCCGATGCTCTTTCTTTTGTTTTTATTCTAATACGACGTGATTGAATCATTAGTCCTAACGAATTACCTTTTTTTTTTGGTTTAAACCTAACGAATTACCTTTAACAGATAATCATTATGCTTTAAAAATACCATATTTTTTTGAATAGTATAGGATAAGGTATGATAGAATAAGATCTAATAATATAAGATCTAATTATATAAGACCTAATTATATAAGACCTAGTTAAATTGTAATACTATCCAGCATTTGATATGGTATTGTATAAAATAATATCCTTCAATATTTTAAAAATTAATATATTAAAAAAAATTATTTTAATATATAAATATTAAAATGATATATTAGTTTTTGGGAATTATACTTGTAAATAATATTAATACATCAACCCCTTATCATGTCTAATCCACCACTTCTAAGCTTGATTAAATTATACATTATTTTGATGTATAAGGGGATCCTGATAGTTACTCCAAACAACTGGAAATGTCATAACGTATAGTATAAGCTTATATTATTAGGCCTTATACATCACACCAAAAAAGCCTTAAGAATTGTTAGTTACTTTTATACGAGAAAGGTTAAATTTATAAATTTTTTGTTTATAGAGATTTTTAAAAATTATATTATGTATTATGGATAGTATATATTATTTGAGCATATATTATCCATAATACACAATATAATTTATAAACAAAAAATTTATAAATATAACCTATTCCTTTAAATATTTGTATAAAATTTCATAAAACATGTAAAATTATAAGAGGTATATATAATTTATTTATATAAGTAATAAAATTTAAATTAAAAGAAAATAAGTATATCATAAAAAATATAAGTATAATTATAATGTATTTAAAAGAATCTGAAACGTGTTTAATTTTTAAAAATAAAGGAATAAAATTAAATTATTTATAAGAAAGTATATTTAAAAAAAAAATTCTATACAAAAAATGGGTTTTATAATTCTCATGTTGAAGGAGAATTATAATCTCATGTTATAGAGATAAAAAACATGTGGGACCCATGTGTTAGAAAAAATTATATGTAGGACCCATGTTAGCACGGAAATCGAAGGGTGTATAGGAAAATTATAATTCTCAAAGTTGAATGAGAATTACAAAACCCATAAAATTTTAACAACACATGAAAATATATACAGATCTCACGGTTTCTGTTTTTTATTATATTTTTTGGTATCTCGATATTTTGTCTAGATGAAGCAACATAAAAAAGAAAAGAAAAGAAAGAGGGTATGGAGTTTCTGTAATCTGTTTTTGCAACTTTTTTCAATTTTATATTAATAGTAGCAGTAACTACATCGTATATGTCGACGAGAATGATGTACTGGGGCCATTATTAGTCAAAGTAAGATTTGTGTTGCCTATATTTCAAAGATTCATACGTAATTAAATTCTGCGTCTAAAACCAAGAAATTAAGAGAGATGTGCCAGAAAATGAAAACTGAGGAAAGCGTGTGATAGAGTTGTTGGAATCGACACGATAAAACATACACAACCGCAGTCAGAAAAGAGAGAAATGGAAGAAAAAAAAATGGGTACATAGATTTATCTTGATTCATTTAACATGGGTTATTTTAACAATATGTATTATATTCTTCTTACCGTACTCAATTTATAAAGAAAATATAAATAAAATTAAAACTCCTGAACAACAATAGCTATATATGAGCCCACCGAGTGGTGGACTTGCTTTGTTGCCTTTGTGTGCACGTGCAGACATGAATTTTCAAATATGTATGTATATATATATATATTGACAAAAAGAATAATTAGGTAAGATTAAAGCTTTTTTTGGGTCGTTAATAAAAAATACAGTTCCCACAATCATCCCTTACAAAAAAATAAATAGTTTTGAGGTTATTAAGAAATTCAAAGTGGACCCATTTAGTTGAAATAGTGGTCCTAACAAATTTAAAAAGACCCATATTAGTCCCTCAAAAGAATTAAAATGAGTCCACTTTAAATTTTATAAAGAACGTGATACTAATTTTTTTTATTAGGGACTAAAGTGGAGATCATATTTCTTATTAGGATCCAAAATGAGCTTTACTCATTAGGTAAAGTTGAAATAAAGATTAAAAAAATTCCTTTTACAATTCTCGTACTTCTCCTCGCATCATCGACCGGCCATATTTTTTGGGGTTTGCTTTAACCTTTTGTGCCTTATTCTAGCTTAAAAAAAGAGGATTGAAACTAGGTTTGACATTCTCAAATGAGTTAATCTCTATAGATGAGGGCGTTCAATGTGATTTTACTTGTCTTATGTACAGGTAATATTGACCTTTTTTATTCACCATTATAAATAGAACAATGATGTATGGATGCACAGTAGTATATTCTTATATTTGTTTTGGAGGATTGGTAAGATTTTTTTTTTTTGGGGGGGGGAGGGGAGGGGCAAATGATTGGTCAAACTATTTCCTGCAGCTTGTCATGGAAGCAACTAGATTCTGAGCGGATTCATAATCTTGTCTATAAAGGTTTATTTAAATTTTTTTTTGTAAAAAAAAAAATCGGGGGCTGCAGACATAAACAAAACATCCTAAGTCCGCCAATGACCCCATCTAAACTACTAAAAAAATTAAAAATAAGTAAGAGACTCACAATAGTACTAAACTTCTGTGGTTGGCTTTCGCTAAGCCCCATTGATTTTATCTGTCTCCATCAACAAGAGTCATAATCAGTAGGGATGTGCATGGGTCAAATCTTAAATCTTAGTCATTAATAATTAAAAACTAGCATTGTGTGTCCTTTGGATCTTAAATGAGTTGCATTGATTTCATTTTGTTGATGATCGGTACACTGTTTTTGTTCAAAGCTTTCGATTTCACTTTCCGAGTCTCCTTCTTTTGCTTCATTTGATACCCAAGATTTGTTAGCATGAAAAAGAAGCTTGATACCCATTTTCCTGTTGTGAGTATTTTCACTTTCTCTTTGTAAAGTTTTGATCTTTTTGTAGTTTCATGTTATTCGAATGCTCAAAAACCAGAAGAAAGTGAAAGAAAAAAAATGGGTATAAAATACTTGTAGTTTGCAATAATTTTTGAAATTTATTTATTAGCTTTATGGTGCTTGCTTGATAATTGAAGTAGATGAGTATGTAGTGATGTGGATATTATGAAACTTTATGATGTTAGTGTTAGGTGCTTGTCTAATTTGGGTTCTACGACCTTCCCCATCTTTTTGAATTTATTTTAGTTATGTGATTATATTTATTATTAAAATTATTTAATGGATACATCTCTTGAGATCGTTGTACATTTTTTTTGTCTAAGATTGCGATTCTCCTACTTTTCATCGTTGATATGGCAATGAAATAATCTATGTTAAATTCGTTAATTTAATATACTTGTTAAATTATATTTTATTTAAAATTCTGTAAGTTGGATTTATTAAAATTTTCCCCCTTCATACAATCTTCTGGGTCCGCCACTGATTCTATACATGGTGTCAGAGTCTTGTGTCCCGGATTCGATCTTCGCCGCTTCCCATTTTGGAATTTCTTTACAAGATTAACATTTTTTTATAATAGAGATAAAAATATCTTTTATTTACCAGTACGGATTTAACTTATTATGTATCTGGAAGCCCTGCCCAAACAAGTATTTTACAAAAAGCGCACAAGGAATTTCATAATTGGAACAACTTAATAATTTGAGTAGATCTAAAACCTGTTATTTTGATATTGGGAGAAAAATACAAGGTATTTTAATAAAATATACGAGGTAAGAAAAAAATAATTTTTTTAAGTTATCCTATAATTATTATTTTTTAAATTATAAAACAACATCATTTTGAATTATATCATTTGTAATTTCAAAATACTGTTTTCAATTACCTGAAATTCGTGGCTTTAGCTGAATCCCAGCATGTGTATAGGTAGCATGCTGTCCTGTCGGTAGGACCGGGAATGTACATATACGCTAAAGTACAGGATTGGCATGAAAAAGAGTCAGAAACAGAAGCAATAGTAAAATTTTAATAGCATACTGGCCGGTAACTGTTTTTTTTTTTCTTTTTTTTTTTTCACTTTTCATTAATATAAAACATAAAGTTGAGATGCATACCGAAACTGTAAATCAAAAAGCATAGTCTGCAAAATGATGATGTGGTCCATGGCGCTCTTTTGTATAGGCCAAAAAGACATGGTCCTACATGGTTATTGGCATGGCATGCTTTATTTGCTGAAACGAAAAAAGTCTTGGTGTGAATATGTACACGAAGGGCAGGCTGTGAAGTATCCAATATTGGGAGCCAGCCGACACATATAATTGATGTGCACTATCCAAAACAAACCTTCAAAACTAGTCAACAATCGTTCCTTCCCTTAGCTAGCTTTTGATGTTAGAAGGCTTCAAGTATACTCTTTCTGTTTTTAGTTCCTTTATCCCTTATTTTCATGATTCAATTGGGTAAAGATAACTCAATGTATGACTCTATTATATAAAAGTATCTTAGACTTTATTGTGTCACCTTGATAAATATTGTAATAGCTTAGAGGCATAGAGCTAAAGGTAATATTAGAGATGTTGTCTAATGGGTTTTACACAAAATTGATACTTCCCAATGCAATTGAAAATTGATTTAATATTTCTGAATAAATTTATCTCCTATATATATATATATATATATATATATATATATATATATGGGGAAGGATATTGTAACAACCAAGTTTTGTTACTACCATGTTACTACCAATCAATCTGACCGTTAGATCGATTATGTTGATCCAACGGTTATATTTATTTCCATTTTTGTATGGTCATGATTTCCCAAATTTAATACTTTATATTTATTTTCTCCTTTGTATGGTTATGATTTTTCATATTTAATGCTTTCACTTTAAATATGGGGAATCATAACCATACAAAGATGAAAATAAATATAACCGTTGGATCAACATAATCGATCTAACGGTGAGATTGATTGGTAGTAACATGTTAATAACTTAATAACACAACTTGATTGTTACAATATTCTTTCCCTATATATATATATATATATATATATATATATATATATATATATATATATATATATATATATATATATATATATAAATATCTTTTTACTTTATTGTGTCACCTTGATAAATACTGTAATAGCTTAGAGGCATAAAGCTAAAGGTAACATTAGAGGTTTTGTCTAATGGGTTTTACACAAAATTGATACTTCCCGATGCAATTAAAAATTGGTTTAATAATTTTTATATTATAGAAGATTAATTTTTTTTTTGTACGTATATACAATATGTAAAGGATTCATATGGGCTCATATAAAAGAAAGAGAAAAAAAAAATATAAATGTCACATAATTTTTTATATATATAAAAAATAAATTTATCTTCAGAAATATTAAACCCTTCAAAATTACCAATATTGGTTTGCGAGTTGTTATCACCTATGGCAAATGGGTAGGAAGAAAATAACACAAGAGAACAGAGACGGTAGGGAAGGGGACAAACCAATGGACCACAAATTGCAGGGTTAACACGTCATGGAAAAGAGCTGGCAAAGTTGAAATACAAAATCCATTTAACAAAATGGTGTTATTAATTTCTTAATAAATGATCTCATGTTATAGGGATGAATATGTGAGTCCCATTATTTGAAAATAAAAAATTGTATAATTATCAAAAAGTGCATAGGAGAAAAAAATATCATGTAACAAGAGAGTCAATTTTCCTTTAACAAATGATAATATTTTTTTATATTATATAAAAAAATATTATTTCATATCCAAACAATAAATAAGAGGAAAAAAAATTGAAGATAAGAAAAAAAAATTATCATAGGACCCATTTTAAAATAAAATATATAGGAGATAGTCCTTTTCTTACCTAATAAAATAAGAAAAATATTACCCTTTTAACAAATCATCTATTATACATAAAATGTTTCTGTTGGTGTGGTCACCAGTTTCTGATATCTTTCTCGTTTTCTCCTGGGACATCCAGAAGCATAAAGGTTAAAGAATACATCGTAGTCCAAAATACCCAAAGAAAGGGACATTGGAAAAATCATTGATGGGAAAGTTCTATTATTAGATGCTCATTATCACTAAATAAAAGCAAGCTCAATTCAACAGAAAAAAAAAAAGTACATAAAAGGAGTTGTTTGTTATAGAGCATCTCTAATCTCTTTGTTTCTAACCAAACCATGTAGCAATGCAGGCATTAATTTAGAAACAAAACGATTATATTATGATAAGTCATTAAATTGTATTTCCTAACTCTGATTAGCGGCGCAGTGGGGTATGCTAGTTTTTTTTTTTTTTTTGTATTTACCTACCTAACAAAATACAATTTGAAACGAAGAACAACCAATGACTCAAATCCAAATAATGAACGAATAATAAACTATAGATCAAAGAGGACGCTAGAATGGACTGTCCCTAGGAAGTTAAGTCGAAACATATGAATGATTTATGAGTTAGTTTAATATTCATGCATATGACCGAGGCATCAAAAAGCATTAAATATTGCACCGTTCTAGAGCAGCGAGATTTTATGATTGATGTTGGCCCAGATCAGTACTTTACCAAATCTTATTTTAATCTGCAAACCCATTCCAGCTACTGACTTTTTTTTCTCCATAAATCTCCAGTGTTGGGTTGATGTAGATGTAATGAATAGGAAATTTGGAAAGATTATTAAATAACCCTGACATCACACGGTTGATGTTCAGCATAAGGCGAAACTTACGAAATTGAAATTGACCATAGTTGGTTCACAGTGGCGAAGACACGTGTTAGGTATTTGTGACCTCGTCTCGGGTTAAATTTTAATAAATTATACTTATTATTATGTATAATTATATAATTAATTATAATTTGTTTCAATCTAAAATTATAATTTGCACCGAGTTAAAATTTAAAAATTGACCATATCAAAAAATTAAAATATATTTGATAAGAGATTTGGGTAAGATGTATTATGTTATGTGTTCCATTTTCATTTATATAAAAATATTAAGAGTAAATATCATTTTTGGTTCTCAGCAAATTTCACGATTATCGTTTTAGTCCCTAACAAATAAAAAAGCCCATCGTGGTCCCTAAGAAATTTAAAATGGACCCATTTTAGTCCTGTTGAGGACAAACACAGGTCTTTTTTGAAATTGTCAGGGACCACAATTTCAACTAAATGAGTCAATTTTGAATTTCTTAGGACCCACGATGGGTCTTTTTATTTGCTAGGGACTAAAAAGTGAGCATCGTGAAATTTACTGAGGACCAAAAAAGATATTTACTCAAAAATTAAAATATATTCAATAAAATTTAAAAATATTTAATAAAATTCTAATTTCTTTTTATGCTTCTCGCACAAGTGTTTTATATTTAATATATATTATAATATGAACTAATTAAAATTAAGAAAAATAAATACACATATAATTTTTTTGCGGCCCGCGCTCCCGTTGGAGCTAGCTGCGCCACTGTTGGTTCATCTGTAATCTAATTTTGAGTGATGAAATTTTTGCATGGATATCCATGCTTTACATTCGGACTACAATTTTTTGTTGATGGGACACAGAAAAAAGCCATGCATCGATCCCATAAAGGCATGATATTATTGTTAGAATTTCATGAATAACTATTGTTATTTAGAGTTTTTAAATTTATCTATATTATCCTTATAAATTAATTACGATGAGAAGAATATAATACATTACTTGACATAATCCATGCGAGTGAATCAGGATATTCTGCGTCTCTCTTTTTCTTCCCTTTCTCTCATATTTATTTGCAATTGTTTGTGTGTGCATGTTGTGCATGTTCGGACGCAACAATTTCACCGTGTATAAAAATTAATTAAGTAAAAAATATATAAATGGAACGATTCAATTGATGCCCCTCCCTTGTGGGAATCTTCGAAGGGTCATATTACCAACGACCTTAAGCAAAGAAAATAGGACTATTAAAAACTTGCTGCTTATATATATAAAAAAATTTCTGTTGGTTTTGGAAATCAAATAGGTCCAACATCATTTTGAAAAATAAAACATAATTCACCAAGAGACATGTAGACAAATTGGTGCCAATAACGCTGCTTTCTGTTGATTAATCGAATGAATAATTCCAATGGCCAACCAGATATATAATCCTTTCTTTTGTATTTTGTCTGTTGTAGTGTGCGTATTTTACCATAACAATATCCTTAGCAGCCACAATAATAGAAGAGGAGGTTGGCTTTTATATTCATTAGCAGGGTGGTTCTTCTTTTTCTTTCGATCCCCTTGTTTCAATCGCTTATTTTATGGAAGTTGAATATCCAACCAATCCTCATAATGTTTTCAAGAGAATAATGTCAAATGTTTCTTGTTGAACCGTACTCATGACTCATAAATAGGAATGTGCATGGGTCGAATCGAGCCAATTTTTTTGAAAAATTGAATCAAATTGGTTTAAATGGTTCGGTTCGGTTGAAAATGGTTTGGTTTGGTTCAGAATCGGTTCAGGTCGACCCTATTTTTTTTAAAAAAAAAAAATTAAAATTAAAAAAATTAAAAAATTAAAAAATTAATTTCGTTCGGTTCGGTTCTTAAATTAATTCTAAAAATCGGTTCGGTTCATGAACTGATTCTTTAAAAACTGGTTCGGTTCTTGAATTGGTTTTTAAAAACCAGTTATTTTAAGTGCAGTTCAGTTTGGTTCATGGTTCAGTTTAGTTTTTTAGTTATTTTGCATACCACTAATCATAATAGGTGAGGTATACCGGGATTGTTATTAATAATAGATTGGAATTAATTAGAATTTTTTGTTTCATGCTTTGCTGTTTCTATTTGGTTAGGTTCCAAAACCAAATAAAACATAATCTTAATTTGTGTGTTCAAACTTTCTTTTGGGTCATAAGTTGTTTGTATTAGTTGTATAGTGTCCAAGTTAGAAATGAGGCCTGGATTTGCACTATGCTAACAAGACTTCGGACTATATATGAGAAGCCCATTTTAGGATTTCTTTGAAACTTTAAAGTGACAAATATGTGCTGCAAAAATAACAAGATAACATCGACAACTAATGGTAGCAAATTGTATATTAAAACTCAAAATCTCATTTAACAAATGGTTCCTGTGGGCAAAACGTGAAGGGAATGAGGGTGCCCATGAGGTTGTTAACATAGCCGCAATAAATGGCCGTTCTCACAGCTGGAGTAGCTCATATCCTTTGTCTCTTGCTCACCTTATCTCTAGTCATCATTGTAGAAGAAGAATCTCCTCATAGATTTGTTTGTTCAAATACTTTAAGGTCAGGCTTTTCTATAGTCTCACTGAGTGTTGTTGCTTCTTTACTGAAGTGTTGCAACTTTTGAGTAAGGCCCATGTGTTTCTTTGAGCCTCTGCAGCACTTTGCCTCTTATAAGTAGACCCCCCAAAAAAATTTAAAATAAAAAACAATATGGTAAAAGAAATGTCAAAATTAGATTGAACTAAGTACATATGTTAGTTGAACTAAGTACATATGTTAGTTAAATTAGATTTAATTTTGATCTATACTTTTAGTGTAAAACCTTTTATTCCATCATAAAATCGAGTATTAGTATATTTAATTATGTATTAATATATAAATACCTAAATTATATTGTAAGAAAATTTACACTAGCAATAGGCCAAATTAAGAAGTTCTTCTAAGGTAAACAAATAAAATTATATCTATCTTTTATTTAAATTTAAAGTGAATTATGTCTCCCGTATATTTTTTATTTTTTTTACAAAGAGTCACTAGTAAAATTAATATTTCCTTTAGCTTAAAAAATTATTGATAGAAAAAATATTTGTACTTTTAAATGATATAACTTTGTGTCATTTTAGATTCTAACCGTTGATTTTTGTCAACCAAAGGTTATAATTTATTGTGAATTACTAATTAATTAATAAGTTTGACCCAATAAATTATTATTTTCTTCAAAATTATTTTTTTAACAATCACATAGTGCAAAATCTCAATCATGCTTCATTTTAACATGAACATGTCACACAGAAAATCTCAATTATTTATTAATAAATTAAGAGTTATAAGTAAAATGAAAAAAGAAGAAGTGGGTCATCAACAAATATTACGGGGCCCAATTTAATCTCTTAGAAAAAAATGATTTGTGGTCTCTCTAAAATTGAGGATTGACATGAGTCTTTTTTGAATTTCATAGAGATTTCGACTAATTGGGTCTATTTTGAATTTCAGAGGGATCACAAGTCGGATTTTGTTCTGAGGTATTAAAATGGATCCCGTGAATTTTATCGAGGATCCAAGAAGTAGTTTACTCAAAAATAATAATTATTTCAATTCGAGACAGTTGATTTTTTTTTTTGGAAGTATTCCAATCGGTTCATTACTTCGCAATTAATCTGATTCGGGACGGGTACAGGATTAAGGCTTTAAACCCCTCCCAAAGGTGGTACCGAAGAGATTCGAAGAGATGATCTATAAATGGACAAAGATTTTTGTTGCATAATGTGATCATATGTTAAAAATGAGACATGAGAATGTAAGAACATAATTATTGTGCTTTCAATATTTTTTTTCATTCAATTGCCAAAACAAGGAAAAATTATCCACACTCCGTGCAAAACTATTGATCCTCTTTAATGTCCTTGTTGAAGAGAGGCTGGTGTAACCGCAGATTGTACACCATAATCTCCACTGCATTTCAACACTACAGAAGGCAATTCAAAGTAGGAGCTGATGGAGTCATCTTCATTATTTTCACGGGCTATTATGCCTTGTGTAACCCCTGAATTCAGTTCAAACTTTACCAAAGAAAATGTACTAGACATTACAGGATTCATTGAATGATTCAATTGGGTACCTCCTTTTCTTACTTCAACTGGCTTTGCTTTACCAAAGCATGGCAGAAACATGCAAAGGGCACCACTGCATTTGAATCCACCCTTAGGAGAACTGTCTTTGATAATTGCTTCAGTTTTGGAGAAGCTTCCTTGATGCCTGTTATCATGTTCCAGTTCCAGTTCCATTGCACGTATTCTTCCTTGGCTACTTCACATTCTTGAGGGTCAAGTTACTAGTCTTATTTGGTGATTCTAGTCTTATTTAAATGAAATCTCTATTTTTTTTAGAAATATTAGAATCTAGTTTTTATTTGTTAATTTTTGTCACCAATTATTTAAAGGGTAAAAATAAAATTCACGCAATCTAAGGTCACCGTTTAAGGATGAGTGTGTTGAGGTGTGGTGTTTATTCTCCGTCCTTGCTCACACGCTAAAGATTTCCGAACCTCATTCAATTTTAAGACCAGTGTGCAAAGACAGAAGACTTTTCAAATTTTCTAATAAAAAAATTTAGTAGCGGCTCCGTGTTAAAAAAAAACGGTCGTCACAGTAGGAAGCAGACAAATGAAAGAATCTAGGGTGCTAGCAAGATGTGAAACAAAGGCACAAAAAACTGCTCGAATTACATTACTATTGGAGCAAACACCGGCTCTTTTTTCTAACAAGCTTTCTCAAATGATGCATTTAAATTGGTACACTCAATGGTTTTGGACTTGATTATTGCTATTGATGCCTCATCCCTCATTCGTTAGCATTCCCTAATTGTGGTGCAACTTGCCTTTGTGGAACAACTTATCCACATCCTAAGTTTTTATTTCTGCAAAGAAAACAAGAGAAAAATAGAAAAGTTTATACAATCACTGAATTATTTGCAAGGTTTATGTATGCTGCCATAGGTTATTTCCCAGATTCAAACTCAATGATTTTTCGATAACAAAAAAGCAGCTTTACCACAGTTCTAAGCTCGCTCCCTCTTTTGATTGATTTCATAGGTATTTTTCTCTTTTATGTGTATAAAAATGATCTACTCGAATAAAACAACTGCATAGAAGGGCAAAATATAAGTAAGATAAAGGAAATGACATTTAAGAAAAAACATTTTATAGTATACAAACTCATATTTACTTATAATCTATAGATTTACTTGTGGAAGGGTGACATCAAAATTTCTGCACAAATTCATAAACAATCCAATAACTCACAACATTGCAAACATTGGCCACATAGGAAGGTTTATAAAAAGGTAACATAACCAGCTACAAATAAAGTTTTCTATTATATATTGTTAATCTACATTCCATATTTCCATAGGTTTGATCTCCATCACTCTCATGCGCTTTGTGCTGCTAAGAAGGCATTAAAATCTTCTCTGGCTTTTCTCAAACGAGGACTGATGCAGGATGCTGGAGAGGCAGGGTAAGACACAGAAGATGATGTAGAAAACCGAACATGGCGAGGTGATGCATCTGATTTTCTAGCATTGGCTCTTGAGGAACCATTTTTCAGAACCCCTTTAAGTTCTTTTTCAAAGACAAAAGATGCAGCAACAGGAGAACATGCTTCACTGGCACTGCATTTTATCAATTCTATTGGAAGATCAAAGTAGGCATTACTGGAGTGTCCTTCACTTTCATGGAACATTGCTGCAGAAGCCCAAGAACCACATTCAAAATTTTCCAAGGACACTGTCCTAGAAATCACACCCTCACTTTCTGATTGTTCCTTTCTTGTTTTAACTGTCTTTACTTTACCACCAAAGCCTGGCAGATACAAGCAAAGCCAAAGAGCACTGCATTTGAATCCACCATCTGGTGTTTTCATGTACTTAACACTCTTTGGACTTTCTTTAACAGCTTCAGTTCTTGAGAAGCTGCCATGAACATAATGTCTTTTATCATGTTCCACTGCACTTAGTTCAGCCAACCAGTGATCAAATTCATCTGAGGGTGCAATTGCTCTTCCTTCACCACATGACTTGCTCTTCTCTAAGTGGAATTCCTGTTGCAAATGCTGAAGCTTGTGTGTCAAGTCACTAGCTTGACATTGTGATTCAGGGCTCTCTCCTTTTGATTTCTTCTTGGAAAAAGCTGAAGCAAACCGAGGTGATGTGTTGGCTGAATTTGGGAGACTCAAGCTTAAGAAACTTGGTTTTGGAGGTTTTAGTGGTGGAGGGTGCAAAAAGGTGGCTGTAGAAGTTGTGATAACAGTTGGAATAGGAGAATCTTGTAATGAAAGTGGATCAACCATAATCTGCTTTTCTTTTTGCAAGCTCTCCATGATTGAAATCATGTGTTCGTTCATCATCCTTATAGGGAAATCACATTCTTTCATGCTTTTTGATAATAGGAATTTGTGTATCAAAAACTGGACATGGACTTGTGGAACGCCAGAGGGTGTTGACTACTTACAAAGAATGTGTAGCATGCCAGCATGATCATCCACTTCTTAGTCGTGATGACCATTTTCTCTGTCTAGTATAGTTGATTATATATATTTTTCCCTTATGTACTGAAAATATAAATGATGATAATAATGGTCAATTGCCCCTTTTATTCTAAAATATGTAGCACATGCACGACTTGATAAATTATCATAGGATGTTACAAGTTGAAGTTTAAACGTGTTGGCATCAATCCAAAAAGAAGTTATATGTCAAAAGCATACCAAGGAATCTAGGGCCAATTATAATGAATAATTGATGTCAACATACATTTAAAAAATACAAAATGGACTATAACAAATATACTGCTCAAGACTTTAAATGGCAGAAAACATCAGCTTTTCTTTCATGAGCATCTTTTCTCAAAATGATGATTTTCGTAATGCACTTAAAGTACTTAAACGACATTTTGATGTACTAATTAATGTTCATACGGTGCAAACATCATATACACTGAATTTGAATGAAATGCCAGTTCCTATGAGAGGGAATTTTAAAACAAAATCAAAACTATTGAAGTCTAAAACACCTATACTAATAGTGAAATCTGTTACAGTCATAGTGTTCCATAGCCTTTCAGGAAAAAGAACTTCTTCAGTTGCAAAGCCCAAGATTTCCCACCTGAGCTTTACCAGGCCACTAGTGCAGTAAGAGTTGCCATATCCCATATTCACAGGTGTGCGACTGGCCCAGGCCCATGAGGCCATGCCTACTTGGGTCAGATTAAAGTGAGGTGGGCTCAGGGCTGGGTTATTTTTTAACGAAATATTCGGAGTTGGTGCATTTTGATTAACGGTGAAAATATGCTAAATATCGTTAGACTTACTTAAATTTTTTAAAGTTAAAAATAGGTATAAATTTTAATTATTATGCTATATATAAAATCAGGGAATAATATTTCTCCTCCTTCATCTACTGCACTTACGTGAAAATGAATGGGGCCCAATAAGGAGAGAGAAAGAGAAAAAATGTGTTTCATATGTGAAAATAGAAGATAAAGTTATATCTATCTTGCAAGAGAAATATTATACATAAAATAAATTCATTACATTAAATATTCAATTAATAAATTATATAAGTATTATAAAATTTTAGTTATATGTCCAAATAATAAATAAAAAGGTCAATAATCCAACTTAGTTAAATAGTCCCTTTAAAAGAGGATTTTATTAATGTTATGTGACATGATATAAATGAGTTTTCCAACACACACAATAATGGGGAGAGAGAAAGTGGAATAATGAAAGAGAAAGTAAAATATGTGGACCCCACCTCTTTAATGTGTGTAGGAAAGTGAAGTTATGGTATGTAAAATAATAAACATAAAACCCTTTAAAAGAATAAATTAAACTATAAACCATGGCCTATTTCCTCCTAATATTAACAACTTCGTATGTGTCTATACATTTTTTAAATAATGTGTCACTTTTTTTATTTGAAAATAGAGTGAAAATTCTCTCTCTTAATAAATATAGATATTAATTTAATATTGTCTGAAATATCTGAGATAATTTAATATTGAAATTAATTTAAATTACTCTAGGAGGATCTGAGGTGAAATAATTCCTAACTACAGTTTTCGTCTTTGATATTCTAAACTTAATTTTCAATTCTTTTATTCTTGCATGTTCTTGATTTTTATTACAATTAATTTTCCTTTTATTTTAATTCAAAAATTATTCACAATAACCAAATCGAATTGTCCAAATTAAAGGGAATAGTTATAATAGTACTTGGCTCATTAATCCTTGTGGGACGATACTCCACTCACACTTTTATTACTTGAAATGATCGATATACTTGTCGTAATTGCAACAAGTTTTTGGCGCCATTGCTGAGGATTAATTACGCAAATATTATTTATAACTTTCGATCTTTGAGATTGGATTTTATTTTTGTTTGAGTCTTTTATTTTATGCGTGGTAGAGTAGATCTTGAATCTCTACAATTTGATCCGAAAATAGAGAAAATTGCGAAAAAGAACAGATAACTTTGCCAAACAAAGAAAGCAAGAAGAATCCTCAAGTTCACAGCCTAGAGCAGAACCTGAGATGGCCATAAATAATCAGTCACATCATGAAGAGGAGTTGATGGAGTCAATCCTCACTCCTAGTTTTACAAGACCGAATTCGAGTATCGCAAGACCAGCAATCGCGGCTAACAACTTTGAAATTAAGCCGACATTAGTCACATTAATTGAGCGATCTCATTTAGCAGGAGAGGACACAAAAGATCCTCATGAATTTCTTGACAGATTTCGTATGATCTGTGACACTGTCAAGAACAACATAGTGTCAGAGGATGCACTGCGACTACGGTTGTTCCCGTTTGCTGTAACAGATGAAGCGCTCAGATGGTTGGAGCAACAACCAGCAAATAGCATCAGCACTTGGGAAGATCTAGTTGCAAAATTCTTGGCCCAATTATTCCCAATGACAAAATACAACAGGCTGGTGAATGAAATAACCAATTTCATTCAATATGATGGAGAAACTCTATGTGCAGCCTGGAAACGATTCAAGGAGCTTCTGATAAAGTGTCCTCAGTACGAATTGAAACTTGGACAAAAAGTTCGAATATTCTTCAACTGGATGACACCAGCTTCAAGGATGGTTGTCAATGGTGCACCTGGAGGGTGGTGAAAAATGAGGTTAAGAGAATTGAGCAAAAGCAAAGGTTGAAAAATGGTGAAAAATAAAAATATTTACTTTTGCTTCTATGCAAATAAAAGTATTGAGAAATATAGAAGATGAAAAAGAAAAGTATTGGGGGTCGAAAAAAAAGAAAGAAAGAAAAATACAGAAAAAAATAAAAGTGCTGAAAAAGAAAAAGGAGGAAAGAGGGAGAAAAATGATTATCTGTTTAAGTGGTTACACTTTACCATGATCTTTCTGTGTTCCAATGCTTTAGCTAGTTCTCTCTTATTTATCCTTCTTTTAGCCATGCCCCATTACAACCCAAATAAAGACCTCTTGATCTTTTATGCATGTTAATTAACTGTAGAGAGTGAGAATATGACCAAGCTTATGGAAGTATTGATACAGTGAAAGGTTGAGTGAAACACTTACCCCTTAGTCAGATGAGTGATGAGTGATTTAATATTTCGAGTGAGGGTTGTGTTGAAATTCAGTTATTATGCTCGATTGATAGATCTCATGCTTTGATTTTATAACTTGCTTGCTTTCAAGACTGCTTAGTTGGATGTTTGTTCTCGAACTTTGTTATCTTATACCTAAGTCTAATCATTTTTAGATTGATGTACTATCTGGATGTGAATTGAACATGATTTTTGAACTTTTGCATGTATCCCATGTTCTTAATTTAATTCATCACTGAGGACAACAATGAGTAAATCTGAGAATGTTTGATAAGTGTCAAAGACACTTATTTTTAAAGTCAAATATAATTCAAATAATAATTACTATGATTAAAATACAGTGTTAATTAATAAAATTTTAAAGAATATTAAAATGCCAACAACTAGATAAGATTCTAATCTTTCTTATTGTTTCAAGTTGTTTCACACTAGAAGAACAAACCACTGATATGATCTGATCTGATGAGAAGGGAGTTGGCACCGACTAAAGATAAAGAAAAAATTGGGAAAATAAAGATTTAGTCAAGATTTGGTCATCCTCACTCTGCTGCTCGCTTCAGCGAGAAAATAGGCAAGAAGCTCGCTCTGTTTCTCGCTTCAGCGAGGAAAGGAAAAAAGGCTAGCTTCAGCGAGCTAGCCCAAA
The DNA here is from genome assembly GCA_032173675.1 of Gastrolobium villosum. Lineage (NCBI taxonomy): Eukaryota > Viridiplantae > Streptophyta > Magnoliopsida > Fabales > Fabaceae > Gastrolobium > Gastrolobium villosum. The sequence goes on along the minus strand of JAVKPL010001595.1, from coordinate 35,128 downwards.
ACTAAAAGCCCAATTTTAAGTCTTTAGATAGACGCGACGAATCCTTCAAATGATACATTCAGAAGACAAAAGAAAGGAGAACTCGGAGACGAAGGCAGACGGCAGAAGCGAAGGAGAAATTCTGGAGCGGAATTTCGGAGTAGGAGAAGGAGATTGAAGTTTCATCACGATCATCAACCAAGTTTTATCATGAACCCCTTTTATCTTTCATTACTTATTAACTCTGATCTTATGAACATGTTAGATTAAATTAATTTATGTAGTTAGGATTATGGATCCGATGTGAATCCTAGTTATGGTTTAATTTGGTTTCTTTAATAAATTGTTTTAGTTATTTGTGTTTTACCTTGCATGAATTTCCATATCCTTATATGAATTGACTCTTATAGTGATTTGAGGGTTAGGGCTCGCAATAGACATATTGAAATTTTAATCTTGCCATGGGTAAAATACCAATTCTTGCAAGATCTAGACATAGGCTTGCTTAAGTTGTAGACTTCATAATTCATTGTGCTTAATGCTTATTCTAAGAGGGATTACTAAGACATTAGGATTGTAATTAGAGTAAAAGGTTAAAGTCACTAAGACATTAGGATTTAACCAACTTATTTTTAGAAGATGAATTGTCTAAAATATTTGAGATAATTTAATATTGAAATTAATTTAAATTACTCTAGGAGGATCTGAGGTGAAATAATTCCAAACTACAATTTTCGTCTGTGATATTCTAAACTTATTTTCAATTCTTGCATGTTCTTGATTTTTATTACAATTAATTTTCCTTTTATTTTAATTCAAAAATTATTCTCAACAACCAAATAAAATTGTCCAAATTAAAGGGAATAGTTATAATAGTACTTGGCGCATTAATCCTTGTGGGATGATACTCTACTCACACTTTTATTACTTGAAACGATCGGTATACTTGTCGTAATCGCAACAAACATGTGGTAACAACAAATATTCGTTTCTTCTAACTTTTTTGTATATTGGATCAGGATTGCCAATTTTACTGATTGTTTGTGTTTGTGGTTGTTTGGCTGCAATGATCCTTCAGGGGAGTAGATTTTTAGTGAAACAGGTTGCAAAGGATGGGGCCAGCTATGGGCAGAGGATAACGACTCAATATTTGTAGCTAGTTCTAAAGTTTAGAAATTTTATGAGATTTAATAAATGCATAAGACATATTTCCTTTAGTTAAACTTTAGTCTTTGGTTTTGTTTTAATGCAATAAATTTAACATTGCACTTGTCCATAGTACAAGTGCGATAGTAACATTTCCCAAATTTGGTTAATTTAAATTTCACAATTATTTATGATTTTAAAAATTTTATGTTATTATAAATTGTTAAAAATTTGGGGTGTTACACCATGCCCGCTAGAATAGACTTGTGACCTATTTACACCCGCACACGCAGGTAAGAGGATAAACTTTTCTTTTAGAGGTTTTTATTTTTCAATTTGAAAGGGTTAATTTTTAGGATAAACAATCCACTAATTTTACCAAAATGACATTATATATATATATATATATATATATATATGTGGAGGTTATACTTACTATTTTTTTTCTTACTATTTCTAACTACCAAATCCATTGATTTCCATCAATTTAATGGTTATAATTTATTGGATTACACTTATTAATTAATTATTAATTTCCAATAAATTATAATTTTTAGATTGTTGGAAATCAACGATTAAGATTTGATAGTAAAAGGAAGTAAGAAAAGAGGTTGTAAGTATAACATCTCCCATATATATAGGAAAAAATATTTCTACATTTACTTTAGATAAGTTTCTCTACATCTACCTCAAAAACTACGTCGATTTGATTAATGGAGGGTGTTTTTGTAATTTAAGGTGACTAATGAAAGGTGTTTCAGTAAAATGTATATGATAAAAAAATAAACAAAATTTCAAAAACACCATTCATTAACCAAAACAACGTAGTTTTTGGGATAGTTGTAGATAAACTTATCTAAAGTGGTTTTATGAATATTTACCCCATATATATATATATATATATATAGAGGTATGATCCTTTGACACCAGTGTCAAATTTGAAATTTGTTACCTTATCTGAGAGCCATTAGATAAAAAAGACCAATGGTGTCACATGTTAACAAAGCAGAGCCATTGATCTTTTTTGATTTCATGACTATCAGATGAGGTGTCAAATTTGAAATTTGACACTGGTGTCAAAGGATCCTACCACATACACACACACACACACACACACACACACACACACACACACACATATATATATGGAAAATGTTATAATTACTATTTATTTTTATTTTCTTACTATTTTTTACTACCAAATCTTAACCGTTGATTTCCATCAATCTAACGGTTATAATTTATTGAAAATTAATAATTATTTAATAAGATGACCCCATAAATTATAACCGTTAGATTGACAGAAATCAACGGTTAAGATTTGGTAGTAAGAAAAATAAGTAGTAAGTATAACCTTTCCCTATATATATAGGGAATATATAAATAGGAAAACGTTATACTTACTACATGTTTTTCTTACTACCTCTTACTATCAAATCTTAACCGTTGATTTCCGTCAATCTAACGGTTATAATTTATTATTAATTAATAATTAATCAATAAGTATGATCCCATAAATTATAACCGTTAGATTGGCGAAAATCAACGATTAAGATTTGTTAGTAAGAAAAATAGGTAGTAAGTTTAACCTCTCCCATATATATATATATATATATATATATATATATATATATATATATATATGAGGTTTACTTTTCTGCAGCTGCTGTACATGCAACAATCAAATACTTGCCATATATATACTTGGAAGTATTAAATGTGGAGAATCATAACCATACACCTATCGTTAATGTACGTAAAGCGGCTGCAGAAATGATTTTACCTATATATATATACTGTCAAAATTTAGGGAAGGGCAGAGCCAACCCTAGCCCCATTAGGTCCTTGTGTTCGAACTCAAGACCTTTGGTTAAAGAGAAGAAACTCCTTATAACCACTTGAAAGTATAGTTCATGTAAGTGTTGATTTTCCTTTAGACCCATAGATCAAATTTTTTATGATCTTTTTTTTATAAACCACATATATTCTTTATTGGAGGTGATCTTGTTCAAGACGGGAACATCCATATCATGATGTGGCTAGCTCTCACATAGTTTTTTTCCCATTCACAATGGCTTGAACCCAAGACCGCTTGCTTAAGCGAAATCAAATATGTACCACTTAAACCAATCCCTTTTGTTAGTTTTTTATCATCTTGGATCTAACAAAAACTATCTCCATTAATACCCAATCTTGAAGGTTTAGACACGTATGGAAAAATGTGATTTAATTTACTTTGTTTCACACTATATTGTCATACCTGAACCAAATTAATTGGTTCTTCAAGTGAGGAAAATTATGATCCAGTACTTCATACATCCAAATGACGTAAAAAATAGGGTTTTATTAATCTCCTTTCAAAAATGTATCTTATATTGTAGAGAGAAAATGTATGGGTCTCACCATTGCAAAAGAAAAACGAAAAAAATGAGGTACGAAAATCGAAGTGAGATAACATGAGAGAAATTATCTTATGTGAAAGGAGAATAATATTTTCCAAAAAAACAATAATTCAAAAATTACTGAGATTAAAATGATAAACGATGTCAAACTAGTTGTCTAGTTCAAATTGTTCATGACTTTTTGTTTTTACTAATTCATTAATTATCCAATTAATTTCCTTCGAAGCGTTCAAAACTTTGATAATTGAATTAAAATATATATAATTTTCTTCTTTTTTGATGCAATATCACCTATTTATTCCATATTAGATTTTATGAGAGAGACACACATATACATATAATATCTTCAAGGAAGCTATTAGTTATTTTATTTATAAGAAAGTATAACTATAAATGATTATAGAGGAATGTTAGATTTATAAATTATACTATGTCTTACCGGTAAGACATAATGTAATTTTTAAGTTTGTAATAAAATTATTTGTCAATATAACCCTCATCATTATTATATTTTTATTTTTATTAAAATTTTAAAATATTTTAAATTCACTATTTTGTCTCACTCTGTTGGGACGAACTCGGTCCCTCAATCTCAGTTTAGAAGCCTTTTGTGGAAGTCAAACGTCGAGCTCAGAGCTCGGCTATCAAGAGGTCGGCCTTAACTTACCAGGTCGATCTATATGCATCAAAAATGAAAATTGCGAAGTGGAGAGAGAGAGAGAATGAACACAAGCAGATTTTAAGGTGGGAAAACTTTATCTAATGTGAAGAAGTAAAAATCACACAAGACAGTAGTCTATAATCAAACTTTCACTATGAAAATAATGGGTTACAAAAGATCAAATTTCACCAACAAATGATGGTAAACTCAAACCTCACCTACAACGGTGGTATTATTTCAAACTTCCCTAAGGAGATCTATCACTCAAGCTTCTTCCTAGAAGTGCTCTCAAAATCAAAGATTTTAAACTTTTCTCACAAAACCTTAAAAATGTCTCTCAAGCCAACCTTATCTCTGCCCCACAACTAATTCTTATATAGATGAGGAATAAGGTATTAGGGTTTAGGGTTTTTCAAACCCCTCAATAGGCCTTGGGCATTGAAGGAGGAATAGGTTCAACAAATCTCTCTGTTTTGACTTCAATGCATCGACTTCAGCAGTAACCTGACACCTTCACAACAGTCTTCTAGCCATGGCAGATTGGTATAAGATCTTCAACATCTCATCTTTTTCTTCATTAGATATGGGACTCTTCTTTCGGTTCAGCTTTATGTGTCCGTCTAAGGAGGTTTACTGTTCTGCCTTCATCCATGCTAAATCTCTTCATAATCTTCTCAATGTATTTTTCTTAACTCGGCCATAGTAGCCTTTTAGGTCGGTCTTGGATTATCTTGATTTTGAGCATCTGCTTTGTTGGGACGAGGTCCTTCATCATGAAGGACAAGTTTAACGCCTTCTTTAGGGCGACTATCCTTATTTTGTCTTGCCATACAATAAGCATGTCATCAACATATAGGAGTAAAATCAAAAAATCATCCGCCTCACACCTCTTCATAAATACACAGTGGTCATGCTCTGTCTTCACAAACTTATGATCAGTCATGAAAGATTCAAATTTCTTATACCACTGTCGAGGTGTTTGCTTCAAGCCGTATAGACTATTCTTCATCCAGCATACCAAGTCTTCTTATCTTGGAGCTCGAAATCCTTTAGGTTACTCCATATATATCTCTTCTTCAAGATGTCCATAAAGAAATTCGGTCTTCACATCAATTTGTTCCATTTCGAAGTCTATTGAAGCTGCCATGGCTAGAATAGTTCAGACCGAAGTCATCTTCACCATAGGGGGAAATATTTCTTCAAAATCAACTTCATGCTTCTGATTATAGCCTTTCACCATAATTCTGGCCTTGTATCTCTACTTCTGGCCATTCTCTTCATGTTTTGTTTTATGGACCCACTTGTTCTTCAAAGCTCATCTTCCTTAAGGAAGCTTAGTCAATTCGTAAGTTTGATTTTCATGCAAGGACTTCATCTCGTCTTCCATTGCTTTGTCCCATTCTTCCTTTTCTAAGCTCGTCGCAGCGTCATCATAACTCTGAGGTTCACCATCTTTAGTAACAACGGTGTATTCATTAGGCAGGTACCTGATCGAAGGTCGTCTCACTCGAGTAGAGTGTCTAGGTGTCTAGGTTGTTCTTCAGGCTGAAGTCCCAACTCATCATGCTCATCTTGGACCTCATTATCTTGTGTCTCATCATCTTGGTCCTCAGGACCTCAGTCTTCAATACCTTGGTCATTTTCATTATTTTCTTCATCCCTTGATTTTCTCTCCTTGCTTCAGCTTGGACAGGAGAGTTGAGTTCTTCACTTCAGACAGTAACCCGGAGTTTCGTCTTTGAGATGTCTTGAATATTCTCGTTCTCATGAAAGACTACATCTCACTACATCTCGACTTCTCACTATCTTCTTGTTAATTGGATCTAGAGTTGGAACCCAAACTCACATCTCGGTGAACCGAGGTAAATACATTCCCTTGTATTTGCATTGAGCTCGCCCTTTTGTCTTTAGGGATATACACGAAATCTCGGCATCCAAATACCTTTAGGTGACCATAGGTTACTTTCTAACCAAGCTAGACTTTTTTCAGGAATTTCTCCAGAGGTTTACAAGTCAACGACAATTTTTACAGCCTCACCGTAGAAATATTTCTGCAATCCGGCATTGGATAACATACTTAGAACCTTATCTTCAATAGTTCAATTCATACTTTCATCAATTTCATTCGGCTGAGAAGTCTTGGGAGGCGTGTTCTCAAGTCAGATTTCGACCGCTCTATAGTAAGCATCAATTAGGCCGCAATACTCACCATCATTGTTAGATCAGACTACTTTCAACTTCTTGCCAGTCTCCTTTTCCACCATAGAATGAAATTCTTTGAAGGCTTGGAGAACCTGATCTTTAGATTTCAACAAATATACCTACACTTTGCGAGAATGATTATCAATAATTGAATTAAAATAATGAGCTCCACCAAGGGACCTTTCCGACATGGAACATACGTTGGTATGGACAAGGTTAAGAACATACATGCGTCGTCTGGTTGATCCGGTATTACGAAAGAAACTCGGTGCTACTTTCCAACTAGGTAGTGTGTGCAGCTCTCCAGCGCTTGCACTTTCTACCATGTCAGTAATCCTTTTTTTTTTAATTTGGAGCCATTTCTTGCTTATATGGCTGAGGCATTTATGCCACAACTCCATGTTAGGTCCATTGATATGCGATCAGCATATAGGAAATTACAAGACGAAAAGAAGAAGAAAGTGACTCAATCAATGCAAGAAAGGCAGAGAAAAAGAATAAAAACATCCAAAGTCTGAATAACAAGGAAAATGCATAAAAGAAGGCAAAAACATTGCAAAAGAGACCTAGGTTCCCACGCTCACAGCGCGGGAATGGCGCTCTGAGCGTGGGAGGAGGAAATTTGGCAGAAGGTCCCGCGCTGAGAGCGCGAGATCCGCGCCATCAGCGCGGGTGAGCAGGAATTGGCAGAAACTCCCACGCTGACAGCGCGGGAGTGGCGCTGACAGCGCGGGAGTGGCGCTGTCAGCGTGGGAGGCGCGAAAGGATGGGAATTCAAATTTCAAAATTTAGGTCAAAGTCTCTTATAAAAAGAGACTCAACCTTTGAAGGAGAACACATCAGAACACACACCAAAGACCCAAAAAGAGGCAGATCCGGCCGGAGAAGGAAGGCGTTCTTCGTGTTCGCCGTCCCGTTCTTGTACTTTTCTTCTATTTTATTTTCAGTTCATGTTGAATTCAGATCAGCGATCATGATGTTGATTGGCTAGATCTATTTTCTGTAGTCAGGGGCATGATCCCTTTGTGAACAATTGTTACAAGGATTGAATCATTATATGTATTGATTTTAATATATTTCATCTTTATCTTGCGCGTATTGATATTATTTCTGTTAGATCTGATCAACCTAATAGGGAATGATATTCTGGGGATCAGGATTAGCAATAGGAATATTGGAATACTGATCCTGAAAGGGGATAAAGATGACTCTCCATGCATGTTCTAGGGATAGACTTGTATGGATTGCAGTCGTGGGATTTATCTACATAATGCTTATTTTCAGGCGGGATTACTAAGGGATTAGGGTTCCAACTGAAGTAAAGGGTTAGATCGCCAAGGAATTGGGATCTAACTAATTATTTCTAAAGGATGATAATTTGTCTGAATTGTTAACTTCGATGAGTATTGTGAATCAATCCAAAGTAAAATTGGGAACAATTGGTGAATGTACCCTGGCTACAGTCTTCTTCATCACTTCTTCTATAAAAACATTTTCTGCATTTATTTTAAGTCTTTTTCATAAAAAAAACCTAAAAACAAGTCTTTACATTTTAATTAGTTACCATAGTGTGGAACACAAATCGATTCATCTAACTTAAGAGGACTGGTTATAGTAGTAATTGTTTTCCAATCCCTGTGGAGACGATCTTATTTATCACTTTTATTACTTGGAACGATCGGTACACTTGCCGATTACGCAACAAGTTTTTGGCGCCGTTGCCGGGGATTGTGTTTTCAATATTACAAATAACCGTAGATTCTTGAGATTAGATTCCTATTCTTTATTCTTTTTATCTTGTTTTGTGTTGTTCAGGTGCTACTAATAATTTTCTCTGATTTTTATGCGAGGTAGACTTCCGCCTAAAGACTTTGTAATAGATTCTGAAATTACAAGGACAGAAAAGCAACTAAGGAAGGCTGCTAGACAGATCATTTGGGAAGATTTGAAGCACATACCTTTACAACCAATTCAAGAGATGGCAGAAAACAACAATGCTGGTCATGGACGAGGAGGAAATGCCAACAATCAACCTCCAAGACTGTTGAATACAATTCTGACTCCAGTATTCAATAGGGCCAATTCAAGCATAGTCAGGCCAAATGTGGAGGCCAACAATTTTGAACTCAAGCCATCATTAATTTCTTTGGTGGAAAGGGTTCAATTTTCTGGTGCTGATGATGAAGATCCTCATGAGTTTATAGACCGATTCCTGATGGTCCGTGATACAACCAAACACAATGGAGTATCTACAGATGCTATCAGGCTCCGGTTGTTCCCTTTTGCTGTTAAGGGAAAAGCATTGAGGTGGATCGAACGACAACCAGCAAACAGCATCCTCACATGGGAAGATCTGTCCAGCAAATTCTTTGATCATTTCTTCTCCATGGAAAAATATAATCAGCTGGTGAATGAAATCACAAACTTTCGCCAGTTGGAAGGAGAATCACTCTGTGCAACATGGAACAGATTCCAGGAACTAAACAGGAAATGTGCACATTACGAAGGAGATGATGACAGAAAAGTGGTGATATTCTTCAATGGAATCACCCCTGAAACAAGGATGATAATAAATAGTGCCGCTGGAGGTTCTATTCGGGAAAGCACATCTGAGCAGGCTATTGAGTTGATCAAAAAGCTTGCAAGGAATGAGAATGAAAGTGTGCTAGCTCCCATAAAAAGAGCAGCAACAAAACCAGCATATAGTGATGTAATATCATTGTCTAAAAAGTTTGACAGTTTAAGTGAGAAATTTGACAAGTTTCAAGTGTCAAAGGTTCAAACAACTCTGGTTTGTGAGAAATGCCAAGAAAGTCATGAATCTGACGAATGGCCAAATTCGTTGTCAGATGATTCACCTCAACAGGTGCAGGTGAATGGTATATGGTATGACCAGCGCCCTCAGCAGAATTTTCAGAGAAACCAGAACTTTTCTGGTGGTGGTAACAACAATTTTCAGCGGAGGACTCAAGGAGCTGGCATGGATTTCAAATCTAATAATAATAATTATGCTCAACCTTCACAGAATCAACAAAGAGAGCCTAATGAGTGGGAAAAAGCTTTTGCTCAAATGGCCAAGACTTCTAATGAGATGGCTCAACACACTAATGCTTTTATGGAGGAGACTCGAGCCAACAACAAGAACACAAATGCTTCTATTAGGAACCTGGAGAATCAGATAGGCCAGCTGGCAAAGCAATTTTCAGAAAGAATTCCAGGTACATTTCCAAGTAATACAATTATCAATCCAAAAGAGGATTGCATATATATTACAACTAGAAGCGGGAAAGTAGTGGCAACCCCAGAAAAGCCGAACACAAAGATGGAAGCTAAGAAGAAGCTTAAGGAGGTTAAGGAGCCAGAAAATGAAATTGAAAAACCTATGGAAGAAGAAAAGCCAGTTGAGAAGAAGAAGTTTGAGCTGAGCCATGAATATGTGATGTCTCAAGCACCTTATCCAGCAAGGTTCAAGAAAGAGGCTTATAACAAGCATTATGACAGGTTTTTAGACATCTTCAAGAAGCTACACATAAATATTCCTTTTGCTGAAGCCTTGGCTGGCATGCCCAATTATGCCAAGTTTATGAAGGACCTCTTGTCAAGGAAGCACAAGTTGCAGGAATGCCAAACGGTGACACTCACTGAGGAGTGTAGTGCTATTATTACCAAGAAGGTCCCGCCTAAGCGTAATGGTCCAGGAAGCTTCAATATCCCTATTGAAATTGGGAACAGAAAAATCAGCCGGGCATTGTGTGATCTTGGGGCTAGCATTAATCTAATGCCCCTTTCTGTTTGCAATTCCTTGGGGATTACCGAGTTGAAGCCTACTCAAGCATCTTTACAACTTGCTGATAAGTCCTCAAGGAAGCCAATCGGAATAATAGAAGATGTTCTTGTGAAGGTGGGCAAGTTCATCTTCCCTGCTGACTTTGTGGTGTTGGATATGGAAGGAGGAGCTGCAATGCCTCTTTTGCTGGGTAGACCTTTTTTAGCAACATCCCTTGCACGGATTGATGTTGAAAACGGGAAGCTTGAGCTAAGAATGAATGATGAGACCGTTACCATCAATGTCTTTAATTCTTTGAAACAGTCTTCTCACAAAGATGATTGTTTTAAAGTTTCAAAGGAAAAACAAAGTGTGGCGGTTAAGGTTCCTAAAAAAATAAATGATGCCAAGAAAGATGGTGTCATGAAGGTGGAATCGAAGGAGTCTCCTAAAACTCTAAAAGAAATTTTCTTTTGTAACAAGGTAGTGACTGAAGTATTAAAGGAACAAGAGACCGATTCAAAAGATAAAGATCCATATTCCCATACCAACAAAATTCTTAATGAGAAGGATGACAAACATGGAAAAAAAACTCAAGAAATGAGTCATCCTACAATGAAGAAGGTACTGAGAAAGGAGGTGATCAAACTCTTTGATAAGAGTCGGAAGAGACACCGAGATTCTATATCTCGGAAGAATCAAAGCTTCAAAGAGTTTCTAACATGGCTCCATGGTTTGGGCCAAATCTGGGAATGGTGGCTCCAAACACCAAGGCAGCCAATACCACCAGATCCTCCATTTGCTGAGTCATCCCACGCTGCTGAGTGGGATGACATGGAGGTTTGACTTTATCTCCTTGCTGACGGAGATTTTGTGCATTAGTTTATTTTTCTGTTTTGTATTTTAGTTAGTATATTTTTCTCTGATGTTTTAATGTGCGCATTATAGTCTCTTCTATATGCCACTGCTTGTTCCATTGTGCAGATTTTCCTTCTTGTGGTTTAATTATTGCTGAGGACAGCAATGCTCTAAATCTGGGAATGGTGGGCTTGCGCCTTAGAACTGCAATTCTTCTATCAGGGGAGATATCCTAACTCTTTTCATTTTCTTAGTATTTTTATAGTTATTTTGTGTGTTATACATATAAAAAAAAAATTAAATTAAAAAAAAAATTAAAAAATATTTCAAGCAATTCTCAGGTTTAAATGTACTTATCTAGTTAATGTGCTTGATTGAATTCTTGGAATATATTGTATGAACTTCTGGCATGATATCGTATGGGCATGAGTAGGTTTCATGATTGCTCGTTTGTCTGAATTTTGTGCTTGAATGATTAATGATGCCTAATGTTTCTTTTGGAAGTCTAGCTTGACATCACAGCTGGTGAAGCTTTGTGCTTAAACACTTACTTTATTCTGAGAGACCTCACTGTGATAGCATTCTAGAACTTGCTCTGTTTCTCTGAGATGCATGCATTGATTGAAATGATTAAGGCAAATTTTATTCTGTTAGCCATGGCCAAATAACCCACCTATATGAATTTTTCCATTGCTAACCCCTTTGAGCCTGAGCCTTTTTGTTCATAATTCCTGTTGATTGCTTAGCCATATTCCTATTGTCTTACCTTAATTGAGATTGAATCACTGATGTTTTTGAAATAGATTGAGGTAAGCTCCACAGAGGTCAATGTAAAGAAAGGCGACTGAATTGTGCCCTTAAAATAAAAGGAGAAAAAGGAAAAAGCAAAAGGAAAAGGGTGAATATAAAGAAAATGTGGCTGAAGGAATTAATTCCCGAAATTCTGTGGGAATATTAGTGGAGCAAAACAAATGAGTTGAAGGTGTTAAAAATGAAATAATATCAATTTTTCAATCTCATTGTTGCTTGAGCTACTATCCATAAAATCCTACCCTTTAGCCTGGCCAAGTTACAACCTATGAAGTTCTTTTGATCAATTTTGCATGTGTTAATGTTCCTCATCTTTAGGAACTTGAGAATATGAGCAAGCTTATGGTAATGTTGTTGCTGTGATAGATTGAGTGATTGTCATTTCCCCAAACACTTGAGTATTGAGCATTAATTGATTATCTGGGTGAGGGGTGTGCAAACTAGATTATGATCTTTTCATAAAAGGCATTGTTAAAAATTCTTTGCATTGATTCAAACATGCTTAGTGTGATAATCTGTTGGCTGTACAATGTTATGTTGGATTAATCTGTTTCCTGGATTTAGTCTTGTACATTGCTAGGGACAGCAAAGTTCAAATCTGGGAATTATTTGATATGCGATCAGCATATAGGAAATTACAAGACGAAAAGAAGAAGAAAGTGACTCAATCAATGCAAGAAAGGCAGAGAAAAAGAATAAAAACATCCAAAGTCTGAATAACAAGGAAAATGCATAAAAGAAGGCAAAAACATTGCAAAAGAGACCTAGGTTCCCACGCTCACAGCGCGGGAATGGCGCTCTGAGCGTGGGAGGAGGAAATTTGGCAGAAGGTCCCGCGCTGAGAGCGCGAGATCCGCGCCATCAGCGCGGGTGAGCAGGAATTGGCAGAAACTCCCACGCTGACAGCGCGGGAGTGGCGCTGTCAGCGTGGGAGGCGCGAAAGGATGGGAATTCAAATTTCAAAATTTAGGTCAAAGTCTCTTATAAAAAGAGACTCAACCTTTGAAGGAGAACACATCAGAACACACACCAAAGACCCAAAAAGAGGCAGATCCGGCCGGAGAAGGAAGGCGTTCTTCGTGTTCGCCGTCCCGTTCTTGTACTTTTCTTCTATTTTATTTTCAGTTCATGTTGAATTCAGATCAGCGATCATGATGTTGATTGGCTAGATCTATTTTCTGTAGTCAGGGGCATGATCCCTTTGTGAACAATTGTTACAAGGATTGAATCATTATATGTATTGATTTTAATATATTTCATCTTTATCTTGCGCGTATTGATATTATTTCTGTTAGATCTGATCAACCTAATAGGGAATGATATTCTGGGGATCAGGGTTCGCAATAGGAATATTGGAATACTGATCCTGAAAGGGGATAAAGATGACTCTCTATGCATGTTCTAGGGATAGACTTGTATGGATTGCAGTCGTGGGATTTATCTACATAATGCTTATTTTCAGGCGGGATTACTAAGGGATTAGGGTTCCAACTGAAGTAAAGGGTTAGATCACCAAGGGATTGGGATCTAACTAATTATTTCTAAAAGATGATAATTTGTCTGAATTGTTAATTTTGATAAGTATTGTGAATCAATCCAAAGTGAAATTGGGAACAATTGGTGAATGTACCCTGGCTACAGTCTTCTTCATCACTTCTTCTATAAAAACATTTTCTGCATTTATTTTAAGTCTTTTTCATAAAAAAAAACCTAAAAACAAGTCTTTACATTTTAATTAGTTACCATAGTGTGGAACACAAATCGATTCATCTAACTTAAGAGGACTGGTTATAGTAGTAATTGTTTTCCAATCCCTGTGGAGACGATCTTATTTATCACTTTTATTACTTGGAACGATCGGTACACTTGCCGATTACGCAACATCCATCTCGGGCAGAGTTGGCTTCCCCACCATTAATCTTGCCTTGCATCGCTTACAACGATCATTCTTTCTTACCTACTGAAACAACCAAATTTCGCTTGGCCAATTTCCATACAAATTCCAAAGTAGTTCACTAACCCGACATTATCAAGCTTTCCTACAGAGATTAAATTCAAACACATGTCAGGCACATGCCTTACATCTTTCAGTATAAGTCGGCACCTGACATCCGTGGTCAGGGTCACATCACCGACACCAACAATCTTGCTGGTCACTTGATTTCCCATCTTCACACTCCAAAATCACCACCTCTATAAAAGGAGAAAAAACCTTTATGTGGAGTAACATAAAAGGAAGCACCAAAGTCAACAATCTAGGTGCAATTTTCATATGCAACATTTAAAAAATTATCTTCACAAAGTAGGAAGATAACGACATCAGTATTAGCAACCACTGCAGTAGTGCTCTTGTCTTCTTTCTTCTCCGGAATGATCTGATCCGGCTTCACAGTGTCGTTCTTCTCGTCTTTCTGCAGAGTCCTGTAGTCCGACTTCTTATGTTCGGGCTTCCTATAGTAAAAGCATTTAAACTTATATTTCGGCCTAGACTGGCCTCTAGACTTATCATGTCCATTACGATTCGACTCTTGCTACATCCTCGAGCGTTAGACCTTCCTCTATTCTCGGTCACGTTTTCCTCATATGTGTTGGTTACACCTCGTTCCCTTCTCATAGATTACTCATTCAGGATGCTATTAGTCACGGCATCTATCTTTAATTTTCCATCTTCAGTCGAGGTACTCAATGTCACTACTAGAGTATCCCAGCTTTCTGGCATGGAGCTCAGCAGCAGCAAAGCATGCATCTCATCATCTATCTTTATCTCGGCTTTAGACGGTTGATTCACAATGCCTTTATAGGTGTTAATATGCTCAATCATACTCACGTCATCCTTGTCCTCCAGTTTCACAAGTCGGCGAACTAGGTGTGATTTGTTCCTTAGAGTCTTGTTTTGAATCATAGACTCCAGCTTCGTCCATAACTCGCACGCGTTTGTGAACTCGCACACGTTTGTGAACTAGGACACGTGGTCAAATAGGCTTTTATCGATATACTTCCTGATCGTGGCTACTCCTTCCGACTCAAGATCCCCCACTCCTTCTCAGTTTTGCCTTCAGGCCTCTCTTCAAGGACGATGGACTCATACAAGTCTTTGCAGTAAAGATGGTCTTCCATCATAGGTCTTCAGTATGTGAAGTTGTCTGTAGTTAGTTTGAATATGTCACCATCATGTGAAATTCTATTGGCCTCAATATCGTCTCCTTCAATCCCTTCGAAACCGGGCTTTGATACCACTGTTGGGACGAACTCGGTCCCTCAATCTCGGCTTAGAAGCCTTTAGCGGAAGTCAAACATTGAGCTCGGAGCTTGGCTATCAAAGAGGTCGGACTGAGCTCACCAGGTCGACCTATACGCAACATAAACGAAAATTACGAAAGAGAGAGAAAATGAACACAAACAGATTTTATCATTGGAAAACCTTCTCCAATGTAAAGAAGTAAAAAATTCATGGAAGACTAGTCCAGAATCAAATTTCCACTATAAAATAATGGGTTATAAAAGATCAAATTTCACAAACAAATGGTGGTACATTCAAACTTCACCTATAATGGTGGTATTCTCTCAAACTTCCCTAAGAGGTCTAACACTCAAGCTTCTCCCTAGAGGTGCTCTTAAAATCAAAGCTTTTAAGCTTTTCTCACAAAAACCTAAAAAATGTCTCTCAAGCCAACCTTACTTCCATCTCACAACTAATGCTTGTATAGGGGAGGAGGAAGGTTTTAGGGTTTTTCAAATCCCTCAATGGCCCTTGGACATTGAAGAAGGAATAGGCCTAACACACTCCATTTAAAAACACGATCAGAAAATCTAAAAATAAATCACAACCAGAAAATTTGAAGTTGTTTTGAAGCTTTCACGCAAAAATCAATAACAATCTCAATAATTTGTTAAAAGCCCTTGTCTTTTTTTTTTTTGGTAAAAGAAAGCCCTTGTTCTTTATTTCCTCCTTAATCATCTATGCAAACATTTTTTCTTTAAATGTTCCATATGCTATTAAAAAATATTTTGTACTTACAATCTTTCTCACATAAATGTTTATCAATAATTTTTGGATTTTTTTTTCTGCATTCAGTGTAAATAAATTATCTACATTAAGCCCAAAGTAATGTCATTTTGGGGCAAAAATCAAGATATATTTGTAATTATAATTTTTTTTTGGTAATCAGTAATTATAATTTATTTCAGGTTTATAGTAGTCTTTCTTATTGTAATTTTTTAATTTTTTTACTCAAAATGATGTAATTTTGGGAGTGAATATAGATAGTTTATCTACATTCTCTGTAAAAACATTAAAGCCTTAACTTTTACATAAATACTTTTTTCTTTCATATCAAATCAAGAAGGGGTTAAATTTACAACCTTTTTACATTTACAACTCTTACAACCAAATCATAACCGTTGATTTTCGCCAATCTGACGGTTATGATTTATTGGGAATTAGTACTTAATTAATAAGTATTACCCAATAAATTATAGCCGTTAGATCGACGAAAATCAACGGTTATGATTTGGTTGTAAGAGTTGTAAGTGAAAAGAGGTTTTAAATATAACTCTTCTCTTAAATCAATAATATAAACAAGGGTAAAGTGTGTGTCATTTAAAAAGATGTAAAGTCATGTCATTTTAAGAGAGAGATAGATAAAGGATGAGAGAAAGTTGACAAAAAATACCAATATACCATTGATGTTGTAACTTCTAATTGGCTTGAAAAAATAGAAAATAAAATAAAATTTCATTGATGTTGTAACTTCTAATTTTTTTCCCTAAATTATTAATTCATTCAATACAAAGACATTATACAGGTAAACCATAGAATATTTCTTTTGCATTTAGACTTGGACTTATTGGCAGTAGGCACCACATTCATACTGTCACACATACTATAAAAAAGGTCCTTAATGCACGGTTTTGGACTTATTGGCAGCTCTAGCGTGTTTTCGTTTGGGTTTTTGCAATTGAGATTTTAGGTTTTAGTTTTCCACTTTACCTTCATTAATTTTTATACTTTTATATTAACAAAAAATCATAACCTGCTAGCAAACCCGTTTGACCCGTGGATTGACTCGATTTTTTTCGAGCTGAAATGAGTCGGGCTGACTCGAGTTACTAACTTATTTTCCCTAACTCAACCCGACTCATTCTAGTCGGATAAGGGGCCACCCGAGGATTAATTCATTTTTGCCAAGCCTACTGAAATTTATAGCAGAAATGTTTTATCCTTTTAAATTCATATATGCGTTTTAGAATGGAATTATATATGCAAAGTCATATGAAACGCACACAGAGGTTAATTAAAGGCGAAGGGACAGGTGGATTTTCAAGTGGTTACTTTGAAATTTGACTGAAATGCTTGGCAATACCAATATACCATGTATGTACTCCTACGGGTAAATAGGTCAACGGTTCAATCCGTGGTTTTTCATTCAAAAATTAAATATATAATAAAATACAATAAATATAAAATTATAAGTATTTTAGTTAATAATTAATATTAGATTAGACGTAAGTGTCATAAGTTATAATTATATCATGGGTTTTATATTTCTCGTGATAAATGAGAATTAAAATCTCATGTTGTAGAGAAAAAAAGCATGTGAGACCCATGTGTTAGAAAAAATTAGATGTAGGACCCATGTCAGCACGGAAATCGAATGGTGTGTAGGAAAGTTTGAAATCTTATGTTAAATGAGAAATATAAAACCCTTATATGATTTAGGTTCAAATCTTATTAGTGGTATTTTTAAAATATTTTGTCAAAAATTCCATAAGATCAGTTTTTAAAAAAAAATTAAAGCCGATTAAATACCGGTTGAACCCGATTCAGTACCGATTCATCAATTTTAAACCGAGTAAAATGTATAACCAATCCGATAATTAAACTAAACCAATTGGGGATTCGATTTACGGGTCAATCGATCAAATGCCAGCCGAGTCAATTTTTATAACACAATTTACTCTATGCAAACAAAATGTCAAGTAATCTTTAATTAAATATTACAAAATTCAACAATTTCAAGTATTTACGTGGGGATAAATACTTGAAATAGTCATAATTAACATCGAGCTTGGATGAAGAAGTATTTAAGTAGGGAAATAAATGTGTCGATTCGATCAGGACTTGGATTAGAGATCTATCAAACTCTCCCTCAGAAGATCCTTCATTACTTGAACTAATTAGAGAACTTTTTTGGAATATGCCTTCAATATTTATTTTAAAAGAAAAATTGTCAGAACTCAAATCATGGAAAAGCCGTTTCAAATAATAAATTTTGCCTTGATGATAGAGAATTAATAGATCTGACTTCCAGTTCTCATTAATGAGTTTCTGGCATTCAGTAATAAATCTCCACTTAAATATTTTTATTTAAAAGATTAGAGGACAATCTTTTTTCTTATTCCAAGATCACATATCACAATTTACCAAAAAAAAATAAAAAAGTTACCAGCTTCAGTAATAATTTGTAATAATTTTTATATATGACTTATCAATACCAGTTTAATAGATTGAGCCGAATACTTTTCTATTAAGTAATATCACTTTGTAGATGGCTCGAAGTTATCTGACTTCCATAAACTGTAACAGCTAGAATATTAAACTTTTCTCTGGAAAGTTCGGCTGGTATTACGCCCAAAACATGGATTTGTCTTAAAAGTTAATGTTATTATGATTATTAACCCAAATGAAATTACCTTAAATTGTGTCTAGGTGTCTAATTATAGCTTACTGCTTATAATTAAATGCCATTATTATTTATTTAATATATCATATATATTTAAGAAGAGAGGTATATACCTTCCAAATATATATGCACATTAAATATTATACCATGATGATTAGAATGTTTTATATATAATTTATCTGCTTTAGGAAAAAGATAATAATACATAAAAATCCTATTAAAAAAGAGTTTTATATTTCTCGTGTTAAATGAGAATTGAAATCTCATGTTATAGAAATAAAAAACATGTGAGACCCATGTGTTAAAAAAATTTAGATGTAGGACCCATGTCAGCATGGAAATCGAAGGGTGTGTAGGAAAGTTTGAAATCTCATGTTAAATGAGAAATATAAAACCCTTAAAAGAAAAAAAAAACTTGGCACCAGGAGTTCACAGATGGTTTAAAATGAAGAGAGTAGAGTAACTTCATTTTGTGCAAATCAAATCTCTCCATTTTCAAACTCTCTCATCCATAGAAGTTACATCAGAATCCCCACCAATGCATCATCAATCTCTCATCATTGGCCATGCCAAGAACAATGACACAAGTGATATTGAATCCATTGATGAAAGAGTTAGAGAATTAGATGCACATCAAAATCTACCTTCATCAGTTCTCAACAAAAAGCTGGTTTTGCATGCTGATGAAAAGTCCATCACTAACAAGAGGTACATGCCCCTTTTGCTGATTAATTACCTATTGCTCTTTGTGGGTTCACTCTCTTCAAGTTTGCTTTCTAAATATTATTTCAACCACAAAGGCTCAAGCAAATGGGTTTCAACTTGGGTTCAGTGTGCTGGCTTTCCTCTCTTGGTCATCCCAATTTGTCTTCCTTATATCCTTAGTTTCACTAAAAGAAAACCTTTCACTGATTTTAATCCAAAATTGTTATTTTTATCAATTTTTGTTGGTGTTATGTTAGGGCTTAATAATCTTCTGATCTCATGGGGAGTTTCTTATCTTCCTGTCTCAACCTCAGCTCTTTTGCTATCAACCCAACTTTATTTCAATCTTATTCTCTCTGCCATTATTGTGAAACAAAAAATAACCTTTTCAAACCTTAATTGTGTAATCCTTCTTACCTTGGCCTCCATCATTCTTGCCTTGGATTCTAGTCATGAGAGACCAACTGGGCTATCCCAAAAGGAATACTTCATTGGTTTTTGTTGCACAATTGGAGCAGGTTTGTTGTTTGCATTATATTTGCCAGTGATGGAGAAGGTTTTCAAGAAGGTGTATTGTTATGAAATGGTAATGGAAATGCAGCTTATAATGGAGTTTTCTGCAACAACATTGGCCACCATAGGAATGATGTGGGATGGTGGATTTTCTCAAATGAAGGAAGAAAGCCAAAGAATTTTTGATAAGGGATTCACTGTTTATTGGGTAACTATTATGGCAACTATAGTGACTTGGCAATTTTGCTTTATGGGCACTGCAGGAATGGTCTTTCTGACATCTTCATTAACTGGTGGGATTTGCATGACAGCATTGTTGTCCTTGAATGTGTTGGGAGGTGTGGTTGTGTTCAGAGATGCCTTTGGTGGTCTAAAGGCAGTGTCAACTGTTTTGTGCATTTGGGGATTTTGCTCTTATGTCTATGGCATGTACATCAAAATGGTGGAAGAGAAAGCTCGAATGAGGCACAGGAATGAATCATCTACCGAGTTGATCCCTGGGGGGAATCATGGTTGAACTCATTGAACTATATAGCAGTGTTATTAAAATACTAGGTTATAGATGATATCTATATCTAGAATATATAATGTAATAAATATAAGAATGGAAACATTAAATAAACATGTAATATGAATTAGTGATGAATTTTGTATGTGTTTTGCAAATTGAATTTTTTGGTATCTCTTCTAGAGAACCGTAATAATATACCGTATGGTATGATAACTTAGAGATAGGTATCTAGATTGGCTATACCTTAGATATAGGTATCAAGATTGGCTTATAGTCAATATTCCAATCACTGCGCACAAGTAACAGGCTTATAGCCAAGATGTGGGTGTGCGCACAGTGTTGACAACAATAGTAAATAGGTCGAAAAAATGTGTACCTAGGGTTTTAAGCCTTGTATTTATAGGGTTACCTCTTGGGCTGTGTAGATCTCCCATTATCTTTATTGTTTCAGGCTGTTAGGATAATTGGGTCATTATTATCCTTTAAGGGAAGAGATTATATCCTCATTATCTTTATTGTTTCAGACTGTTAGGATAATTGGGTCATTATCTTTTAAGGAAAGAGATTCTATCCTCATTATCTTTATTGTTTCAGGCTGTTAGGATAATTGGATCATTATCCTTTAAGGGATTGTTGGATGGGTAATTAGGACATGAATATATTCCATAACAGTATCCAAGCCGATTTTACTCCGTTTTGAGCGTTGTTGGACTCATATATTGCAAGCGGCTTTTCCGACATTATTTTCTTAGTTCCTAAAACTCGAACTTAAAACATCTTATTAAGGGCAACTAACTTCTTGCTGGAGCTTGGAGTTGGTCATTTGTTCTCATTGAATTGATCTGACCCATGGTCTAGTCTTGTGTAAGAAAATAGTAGTTATTTTGGCCAACACTTAAAGGGTTCCTTGAATCCATCTCGTCAAAATATAAATTCTTTCCTGATTACATTTATATAAACGCAAATTGTTGTTTATCTATGGATTAATTCTTCAAATAAAGAACACTAAATCCACGCCAATATCAACTTAATGAATACGTCCGTGTACCTTGAACCATATAGTTGATAACTTTGCTGCCACTATCAATATTTCCGGGCAGGTGAGTTGATCTTAAGTTGGGTATGACTTTGTTATCTACAACTTTTGTATCACAAGAAATCTGTTGCTTAAGTTTACTAGGATCTTAAACTGAGTCACGTATGTGCTAGCTGGGATCTTAAATTAGTGGTCAGGCTGCAGATATATATCCACATACTTATCACCCTTCTCTCGTATGGTTTGTGTATTGTTGTAGGTGATATATTGTGCATTACATCTTAATCAATTTGATCTTATCAATAGTAACATGTGAAAGGAAAAACGAATAGGATTTAGTTCCTAAACATATATAGCATTATCGCTCATGATAATAAAAAGATTGTCCTTATTAAAGAGGATAGAGAGAAGCCACTTAATATATATATATATATATATATATATATATGGTTAGGATCATTTTACACCGGTGTAAGTTACACTCTTAATCTTGTCTGTTAATCCCATTTATATCTAAGGGCTCAAGTTTTTTAGTAATGTGAGCCATTGGATACAAGTGGATCAATGGTTAAGATTGAGTGTAAGACTTCTAATTCTTACACCGGTGTAAGAATATCCTGCCCCATATATATATATATATATGGCAGGTTATGTTTACAAACTCTTTTTGTTTACAAACTATACTATATTCTCCCGGGAGAATACAAACTTTTGCAAACTACACTATGTTCTCCCGGGAGAATATAGTGTAATTTGTAAAAAAAATTCCAAAAAGTTTATAAACGGATCATGTCCCTATATATATATATGAAAAATATTTTTACGACCACTTTATATAAGATTATCTACTGTACCCCTTTATAACTATATACAACTGGTAGAACATATAACATTAAAGTTATTTTTTTTTCTCTCTCCACATCAGCAGATATGTTCTCAAAAGTGATTGAAGAGATAGAGAGAAAAAAAAACAACTTTAATGTTATAAACAATGTTATTTAAACTAGCCCGGTCATCGACCTAGTCGAGCTGGTACTGGGTCACTAGTTCAACCAATGATAATAAAATCGGACCAGCCTGGTTGGGTCGACCCGGGAACCGATACATATTTCATATATATAACCAGACTGGGTGAAGCAACTGACCGGCCATGCATTCGAATCGGTGCAACCCAACCGATTTTTGTAAAAAACGGTGACCCGACCCGGTCCTAAAAAAAGTTCCAAAACTTTTTTTTTTCAAAAAACAAATCATAATGAATATATTTAAATATTTTTTGTTTATTGACTTACATAGGTCATGTACCTACAACACTAATATTATCTCAATTATGCACTATGCAGGAAATTTGATTTGATTTATAATTAAAGATACCGTTTACTGAACCTGAAGTCCCGTATCACGATCATTATATTTTTATTTTATCCTTTATTGGATAATAATGTGTGAATTATTATTTTTATAATAAAATCTTTGAAATTTTTATAATTTTTTTAGATATTTGAATATGTTTATAATTTTTTAATATAAACCATAGAATTGCATATAATCACCAGGTCATACGGTTCAACCAGTGACCCACTAGTTGAACCAGTGATCTATTGACCCAGTATCTCGACCGGGTCAATGACCAGGCCAATTTTTTTTTTTTTTTTTTTGGTAAGCTGACCAGGCCGATTTTAATAACACTGGGTTCAACCAATGGTCGGGTCACTATTGAACCGCATAACCCGTTAATTATACTCAATTCTATAATTTATATTAAAAAATTGTAAACATATTCAAATATCTAAGAAAAATTATAAAAATTTCAAATATTTTAATATAAAAATAATAATTCTCACATTATTATCCAATAATGGATCAAACAAAAATATAATTATCGTGATACGGGGCTTCAGGTTTAGTAAACGATATCTCTAATTATAAATCAAATCAAAATTTCCTGCATAGTGCATTATTGAGATAATACTAGTGCTGTAGGTACATAACTTATGTAAGTCAATAAACAAAAAATACTCAAATATGTCCATTATGAATTTTTTTTGAAATTTTTATTTTTTGGGACTGGGCAGGGTCACCGATTTTCACAAAAATTGGCTAGGTCGCACACGGTAACACCGGTTCTGATGCATGGCCAATCTATTGCTTCACCCGGACCGGTTATATGATCGATTTACTGGTTCCCGGGCTGGTCCGGTTTTAACAACATTGGTTATAACTATATACTACGGTAATACATAGTTATAAAGGATAGTTGTAGAGAAATGTTGACTACACACACGCACACACACACACATATATATATATATATATATGAGGTAAACATTTCTCAAGCAGCTTGAGATAAGTTTATCTCCGGCTAGCCCCAAAACTACGTCGTTTTGATTAATGAAGGGTGCTTATGTAATTTTAGGTGAATTAATGAAGGGTGTTTCAGTAAAATGTATATGATATAAAAATAAATAAAATTACAAAAATACCCTTCATTAATTCACCTAAAATTACATAAACACCCTTCATTAATCAAAACGACGTAGTTTTGGGGCTAGCCGGAGATAAACTTATCTCAAGCTGCTTGAGAAACGTTTTTCCCTATATATATATATATATATATATATATATATATATATATATATATATATATATATATATATATATATATATGGTAAACATTTCTCAAGTAGCTTGAGATAAGTTTATCTCAAGCTAGCCCCAAAACTACGTCGTTTTGATTAATGAAGGGTGTTTATGTAATTTTAGGTGAATTAATGAAGGGTGTTTCAGTAAAATGTATATGATATAAAAATAAATAAAATTACAAAAACACCCTTCATTAATTCACCTAAAATTACATAAACACCCTTCATTAATCAAAACGACGTAGTTTTACGGCTAACTGGAGATAAGCTTATCTCAAGCTGCTTGAGAAATTTTTTTCCCTATATATATATATATATATATTTACATTTCTGCAACTGCTGTATGTGAAGCAATCAAATACTTCCCATATATATACTTGAAAGCATTAAATGCAGTAAATCATAACCATACAAAGGATGAAAGTATTAAAGGAGGGGAATCATAACCATACACCTGTCGTTGCTATATGTACAGCGGCTGCAGAAATGATTTTACGATATATATATTGCAGAATATTTTTTTTATATCGCTTCTTTTTTACATGATAAACTATATGTACATTACAATACATACTCTATTTAACTTTGTTTTCTAATTTATTATTAAAATGTTAAGTTGGCGTATTAATACTGGTGTGTAATTGAGAATTCTTGTTCTTTTCTTTTTTACATAAATGCATTGTTTTTCTTTAATATTTTTTATTTTTGTGATGTTGATAACTAGGAGAACAAAAACAAATCATGAATCTGTCACAAAAAAAAAAAAACAAATCATGAATCATATTAGAGTATTGAGTCTGATCACTCATGTCCCATATGAGAATAACATGTAATGTTGAATACAATGAAAACATTTTTTTTGAAATCATTTACGAATGAAAATTGGCATTTTCGAAAAGAGGAAAAAATTTATTATGCTCCAGGATCACCTAATTGATTTGGTGCTTATCTCATAACACTAATTCTTTCTTTCCTTTTTTACCCTTGCTATTTTTTCTTGTTTTCCAATTTTGCCCTCTCCTTTATACTAAGGGACCACCTAAAAAATGGTGGTCCCGGACCACAATAAATTCTCTCCCAAAAGAGATAGAGAGAGAAGATTGGCCATTAATCATTTACTAAGATCACTGTGTAATCAGCACACCGCTGCATTTTAAGCATTACACGTAAATCGTAATGACCTGGCACTTGTTAAACCTTTTTTTGGTACAATATAGCATTCTTCTTGTGAAACATTGAAATATTTCTAGAAATATTTCTAGAAATAATTGAGCATCATTTATTACTACTCCTTGACTTTTTTCTTTCTTTCCTTTAATCTCTTGCACTCATAAAGGTAGTTAATAGATGGGACTTTTACTAAGAGTTCACATGATGCATGTGTCATTTTTTTCTTGTATTGTGGACAAATTTTAAGAACAAAATATTAGTGTGGCTTTGTGGACACAGATTAGGTGACTTGAATGTAAAAGTTGGGTGAAACCTTTTTAAAAATCACAATTGAAAGAGATTGCGCGAAAGAGGAAGTAGGCATGAAGTGAGTCAAAATAGATAAGTGAAGGAATTGTATGAGTTTGTCATATAAACTACTTAACTTTGAAGTTCTCATACCCAAATTTTTTCAATAAAAAAGGTGCTAAACCACTATATATAGTCGCATATCACTCTTACACGTTGAATAATAATGATATGTAAGTTTTCCGTTAATAATGTGCATATTGTTTGATTTAATGAATCAACAATTGATTATAATCAATTATTAATTCATTTGGTTTCAGAATAGCACATAAATACATTACAATCATTGCATTCATGAATTACGCGATTGCATGCTTAATCATCATCATAAATATATACAAATAGGTATGTCACTAATTTATCTAAATGGTTTTTTAGTACAATCACATGCAGTTCACATTTGTAAACGTGGTCCAACAATCTTCTCACTTGGTAATTAGTGTCAAACTATTGGATTTATGCGGAAGTGATTTAAGACCTAGCTAATACATTAATATATTTACCGAATCATCATTGTCTCAATAACACCCAAGACATACCTCTTTAATAGTGGTGGTAATTTGGGTTGAACCCGGCGGGTCAACCCGCCAAAACAAGACGAGTTGGGTTATACTTTTCAACCCATGCGGCTCAACCCGCCCCGCTTAGTTATGGGTCAAAACGGGTTGGCGGTGGGTCGGGGCGGGTTGACCCGCAGGTCAGTTTTTTCTTATAAATAATAGGTGGTATTTTGTTTGTCACTAAGCTTTTGTAATATAATTTTTTTTTTATCTTAGTACTCCCCTATAAAAAATAAAGAAGAAAAACTTTATTTATTACAAAGGTTATCCATATATTAAGACAGAAATAAGTTCCTAAAATATATTTGACTGAATATTAGTATACATTTAGGTTTGAGATTGGAAAAAAAACTAAAGGAATTGTGAAATAAAAATAAGAAATATTATAAAATTAATAAAATATAATTTATTTTTAATTTTTAATTATTTTTTATTTTTTAGGCGGGTTGACCCGCCAACCCACCACAAAACGGGGTGGGTTGAGATTTTCAACCCATATCAAAATGCGGGGCGACGCGGGCCAATTCATTTTTGGCGGGTTAGTGGCGGGGCGAGGCGGGTTAGGGCAGGCCAACCCACTTTCCCACCTCCGCTCTTTAAGCGTAGAACCTCCTTGTGTGTAGAATCAATCCTTTCACGAACTGATTTCATTCACGTTACAGCACAAACAATCTCCTCAGAGCTAGTTTACGGCAGACCTTCTAGACTATTTCTTAAGGGGGAAGGGGATAATGTGTGGGCACTCTCTCGCTTCCAGGGAGATGACCTTACCTTAGCCTCTGTTCCTACAAAATGAAAACCTTCTTAGACTGATAATTATAAGTGTAGAATATATATAGATTCTAATTGAGTTTTACAAAACTCAACAATTACTTGATTCATAATGACTTGAATATTAAACTTCGGCATAATTGGGCCCAAAATCCTCCTGAATAACACTTTTCTCCGAAAAGTTCTGCTCTTGGTATGATGCATAATTGCATATCGATCGGGTGGCTAAAATAAACATGTGATATGAAGAGTTTTTTCTATTAACAAAATATAAAATCTCGTTTCTTTGGCTTTTTGACCCTTGTAGTGTAAAATAAAAAATATATCATCAGTTTTTATTTTTTTTGACAAATTATTTATCCATCTAATCCGAGGGAAATAGGAGTGTTCATCAACCGGTCCAAATCGATTCAAACCGCAGTAACCGAACCGAAAACCGAATAAACCAAAAATTGAAAAATCAAAAACCGAAAAAAATCGCAAACTTTAATTGGATTAGATCGGATTTCGGATTGATTGATGAAAACTGATCCAATCCAATATATTAATTTCCCTCTACCTACTTGAGTTTTTCCCAAATCATAGCCCAAAAGTTTCTAAACCCAAGACCCATTTACCTATCAATTAAATCTAAGAAAAAAACCTAGTCACATCTCATCAACAAAAATTCATCGGTGTAGAGCTTCATATTTCATTGCCAAAAAAAAAACTATATTATCATTTTATAAAGCCAATATATACCAAAGATGTTATTTGCACCATAATTATGAAACAAATTTTAGGATTTTAAAAAAACCGAAAAAAATCCAATCCAAACTGAAAAAAATTAGATTAGATTGGATTGTTCAGATTTAAAAAAAAATCCAAACCGAATGGATGATTACATGATCAATTCGAAGGGATTGGATTGGATGATTTTTACTTTCAAAATCGATCCAATCCAGATCGCGAACACCCCTAGAGTGAAACGCATATGGGAAGTATGTGCATTTAAATTGGACATCTTCCCCATGTGCGACTTGTGCAAAACCCAAAAAGTGTCTATCACGCATTGTGCTTTATAAAACATGCCTTGGGAGCGTGCACGACTTGATCACGCACTGCTAAGATGCACATCTTGCTTTGTGTTAATTTTTGCATAAGTCACATATATATGGAGGTGATGCATGCGCTACTTAAACAAGCATACTCGTTGTACGTGTTTCACTCTCATTAAATGGATAAATAATTTGCCAAAAGAATTAAACATGTGATATATTTTATTTTTGGGAAATGTAAAAATAATGTTACTGAAAAGTCACTATAGATTCCTGCATATACAATTAAGAGGAGAGATACTCTTACTACCAAAATCTTCTACTACCAACTCACTACCTATCTAAGTACCATTGGATCAATATTTTTTCTTTTTTCAAAATCTTTTTAATATTCTCTCTCTTTGATTCAATGCTGACTAAGATAGGTAGTGAGTTGGTTGTAGAAAATTTTGGTACAGTAAGAATATCCTTCCTCTACAATTAAATCATGGGGGCCACAAATTTTTTTTTTTTTTACTTTTGTCATATCATATTCTCTCTCTTCTTTGCTTAGTCTGCAGGAAATTTATTGTTTTTTGGGGCAGCATGATAGAAACATAACCCTTTTTTTTTGCATTAAAGTGGTCAAAAAATCCATTTATGTAAATAGGTATTAATTTTTTCTTTAATACGAAAGAAGGGTTTATCATTTAACATGACCACAAAAAATTCCTACACACAACATTTTATGGGGCGCACAGTAAAAAAAATAATATTCCGGCAAGCAAAATGAATATCTATAACATAACACAATCACTTTTCCTACAACATAACTCTTATAAGTGATTGTGTTATGTTATAGAGATTCGTTTTGCGTGCCAGAATTTATTTATTTTTTTTCTGCGGGCCCCACAAAGTGTTGTGTGTGTAGGAATTTTTTTGTGGTTATGTTAAATGATAGATGATAAACCCATATATATATTTTACAAGTATTCATAGACTAGTTTTTATATTAACTCTGCATTCAAGGACGCTAAACTTTGAAATTCATTATTTTTATTTTAAGAATGAAAAATAGACCAATTCAAACATTCAAATAAGTTACTTTTCCAATTTGGTCAATTGATGTTTTAACCCAAGTAGTCGAAATAAAACTACACACGTAAGAGTTTCATCAAAAACAGATTGAGATGGTTCTCAATGAAGGTGACAACATAAAATGGAAGCTGAATAACTTGAACATAATCGATTTAAGATTGTATCAAACAGAAAAGTTGGCATCAATCTCTGCTCCATGCAGGTTACATCACTAATCCCAACAACACTGCATCATCAATCTCTTAGCATGACCACCGTCAAGAACTACACCAATGACATTGAATCCATTGGTGAAGAAGATGGAGAAGAATTAGCACATCTAGATCTACCTTCTTCTGCAATGGACAAGACAATGCAGCAGCATGCAGATCAAAATTGTAGCACTAACAAGAGCTACATGCCCCTTTTGGTGATTAATTACCTGTCTCTCTTTTTGGGCTCAATTTCTTCAAGTTTGCTCTCCAAGTACTATTTCATCATCCACAAAGGTTCAAATAGGTGGGATTCAACTTGGGTTCAATCTATAGGTTTTCCTCTTTTGTTGATCCCAATTGGTCTTCCTTATTTCCTTAAATTCACTGTAAGGAAGCCCTTCACTGATTTCAATTAAAAAATGTTAATTTTATCCATTTTAATTGGTGTTATGTTGGGATTAAATAATCTTATCTTCTTACGGGGAAATTCATATCTTCCTGTCAAAGAAGTCATGGAGGAGAGAGAAGAGAGAACGAGAGTGAGAAGAAGAAAGAGTAAAGTGATTTCTTCACAGTAACAAGTGTTACACAATGGTCTGATATAGACCAAGGGTATGCCACGTCATCTGGTTCTGTTACAACCAGAATCAGTTAGCAAAACTGAACAAGAAGCAAAAGTACAAAAAAGACCTTAGGGCTAATTACAATATTACCCCTGTGTACAGCTTTTACAGCTGTACACCTCATCTATTATTCTAATATGCCCCCTCAAACTCAGGGTGGATGGAGATAACTAAGAGAGTCCACCACCTTGAGTTTGTTCCTTAAAACAGCAAACCTGGAAGCAGATAAGCCTTTAGTAAGAGTATCAGCAACTTGATCCACGGAAG
The DNA here is from genome assembly GCA_032173675.1 of Gastrolobium villosum. Classification (NCBI taxonomy): domain Eukaryota; kingdom Viridiplantae; phylum Streptophyta; class Magnoliopsida; order Fabales; family Fabaceae; genus Gastrolobium; species Gastrolobium villosum. The sequence goes on along the minus strand of JAVKPL010001595.1, from coordinate 5,167 downwards.
GAATGTGGCAGACTTGGATTTCTTTAGCAATAACACGTTCGCGTACAAAAAATATATCCAATTCCATATGCTTTGTCCTAGCATGAAGGACAGGATTGTGAGACAAAGAGACAGTACTCAGGTTATCACACAAAATGAGAGGAGTGCCAAACTGAATTTGAAGCTCATGAAGAAGAGACTTGAGCCAAAGAACCTCTGTTGTAGCTAGAGCAAGGCTACGGTACTCAGCCTCAGTACTAGACCTTGCAACCAAATTTTGCTTCTTGGACCACCACGACACCAAGTTAGAACCAAAGAAAATACATGCTCCTGAAGTAGATCGTCTATCATCCGGATCACTGGCCCAATCAGCATCACAAAATGCAGTTATAGAGAATAAGTGACTTGGGCAACATGGCTGCAACAGCATACCATGATGCAGGGTGGCATTTAAATAACGTAAAATCCTCTTGACTGCAGCCCAATGCTCTTCAAGAGGTTGAGCCATAAATTGGCAAGCTTTGTTAACTGAATAGCTGATGTCAGGTCTAGTAAGAGTAGCATATTGGAGAGCCCCAACAATGGAGCGATAGAAGGATGGATCTGAGTAGTGATTTGACCCATATTTGGAGAGTTTGCAGCCAGATGGAAGTGGTGTAGAAACACCTTTGGCTTCGGCCATATGAGCTCTACCAAGAAGATTTCTAATATATTTGGACTGATTAAGAATCAATGCTCCAGAGGGTGTTCGCTGAACCTCAATACCAAGAAAGAAATCGAGAATCCCAAGGTCCTTGAGTGCAAACTCAGAATTAAGTTTCTGAATAAGAATCTGAATAAAGCTGGGGTCATTGCCTGTAATGATTATATCATCAACATAAACCAAGAGAAATATACATTTTGCTGACTTCCTGTAGATGAACAGTGAAGGATCACATTTACTAGCAATAAATTCAAGATGCAGTAGAGATGTCTTGAGTTTATCAAACCAAGCCCTTGGTGCCTGTTTTAGGCCATAAAGGGCTTTATGTAACTTACAGACAAGAGATTTATTGGTGGATTCAAAGCCAGGAGGCTGTTGCATGTACACTTCTTCATCAAGAGTGCCATTGAGAAAGGCATTATTGACATCTAGTTGCCTTAATGTCCAGCCAAAAGAGATGGCAATTGTAAGAATGGTTCGGATAGTAATAGGCTTCACCACTGGGGAAAAAGTTTCTGTGTAATCAAACCCAGCTTGTTGATGAAAACCTTTGGCTACCAACCTAGCCTTATACCTGTTGAGGGTGCCATCAGAATTTTCTTTAACACGAAAAACCCACTTACAACCAATGGCAGTTCGGTTGGGAGGAAGAGAAACCAAAGACCAGGTTGAGTTAGCTTGTAGAGCACACATCTCAGTTTTCATAGCAGCAGACCAGTTGGGATTAGCCAAGGCTTGTTTTATTGTGACAGGTTCAAGAGAAATGGACAAGATTTGTGAGTGGGGAACAGTCTTGGAGCGGGTAGTAATAGTGTGAGAAGGTGAAATATGGAGTGATCCAGAGGGTATATATTTTGAACCAGAATCAACTGAAGAAGGAGAAGAAGAACTAAAAGAAACAGGGATAGGAGAATATGAACCTGAAGATGCTGGAGTTGAGACTGACTGAGAGGTGGAAGAAGTGTTGTGGGAAGGTGACATTTCAGAAGACAGACCATTGTTGGAGAGTGATGAAGAATCTGCTGGTACTATAGAGCATGGTGGAGATGAGGTGCTGCTGCTGGATGCTTGGGAACTTTGAGTGTTCAAATCCTGTGTTGGTGAGAGCAATGGATGTACATGTGAGTCAACCAATGGAATCAAATTAGAGACAGAAGGAGAAGAGTGAGTTATAGCATGGTTGGATGATGAACCATACCAGATAGGATAAGGGAACTTTGTCTCATTAAAGAGAACATCTTTAGAGACAAATAGTCGGCCAGATGAATTCAAGCACTTGTAGCCTTTGTGAGTAGGAGAATAACCAAGGAAAATACACTCACTGCTCCTAAAGTCCAATTTGTGATTATTGTAAGGTCTTAGGAAAGGAAAACAAGCACACCCGAAGACCTTGAATGACTTGTAGTCAGGCAGAGTTTTGTGTAATTTCATAGAAGGAACCTCAAAATTCAAGGCAGCAGTAGGAAGAGAATTAATGATATACACAGCTGAGATAAAGGCATGATCCCAAAATTTTATGGGTAGAGATGCATGAGCAAGCAAGGTAAGACCAGTTTCAACTATATGACGATGCTTTCTCTCAACAACACCATTCTGATGATGGGTGTGAGGGCAAGCAACTCTGTGAATTATGCCCAAATTTTTAAGATGTTGATGGAAAGGTCTAAACTCTCCACCCCAATCAGTTTGAAGAGCTTTAATAGTTGACTGAAAATTGTTTGATATAAGGGCATGAAATTGATTAAAAACAACCAATGCTTCAGATTTTTGTTTTAGTGGATAAAGCCAAGTGTATCTAGTATGAGCATCAACAAAAGAAATGTAGTAGGTGAAACCCATTGAGGACTTGACAGGGGCTGGACCCCACAGATCTCTAAACACAAGATCAAAAGGTTTTTCATAAACTTTGGTAGAAGGACCAGAATGTAATCTATGTATTTTACCCAAACAACATGCAGAACAAAAAGGAATGTCAGTTTTATTAGACACAGGAATATTACAGGACTTGAGAACAGAATTCAGAGCCTCAGTGTGAGGATGACCTAGTCTACAATGCCAAAGAGAGTACATATAGTTTGATCCTACAGTGCTTGGAAGGCTACTGACTTTATTGAATGTGTTTGGTGGGAGTACATTGGTGAGAGGGGTATCAGTACAAGCTAAACCACTGTAACTAGTACATAGAGAATTTTGACTACAAGGAACTGAACTAAAGGCAGAAACAGAAGCACATTGTTGGCTTGGTGACTGATTTGAATTAGAGTAGAGATTGACTCCTTGAAAACTGTACAACCCATCAGTTCCCAAAGCACCTTCCAGCAAGACCTCATGAGATACCTGGGATTTGACAAAGCAAGTGAAAGGGTGAAATTCAAAATAAACATTATTGTCTCGAGCAAATTGACTTACACTAATGAGATTTTTGGTTATGGAAGGAACAAGTAATAAATTGTTGAGATGTAGGTGAGTATGTGGTTTAAGGGGAGAAGAAAAGGAAAAGCAACCAGTAGCATTGACTCTCAAACCTTGGCTGTTTCCTATGTAAACCTGGTCTGCTCTTGATAGTTGTGTGCTTTGTAGAAGATTTTGAGGATTTGCAGTCACATGGTGAGATGCACCTGAGTCTGGATACCACTCCATGGGCTGAACATTTGAAGGAGTTGGTAAGAGTCCTTGTCCGTGAGATTGTGAAGCCATAGTGCAGAGTTGTGAAGCATGGTGGTGAGGCTAATTTGTAGTCAACAAAGCTTGAGATTGGTTGACAGAAGCAGGCCTGTTGTACTGAAAAGACCTCTGAAACGAAGGCTGTGGTTGTGGAAAGAACTTACGAGTTTCTGGTGATGAGAACTCAGGCACAAAATTTTCATCAAACCTATGCCAGCAACTTTGAACTCCATGTCCAAATTTGTAACAGAGTTGACATTGAATGTTGCTTCGTCCTCTGCCTCTTCCTCCTCTGTTACTCCTACCATAAAACCTTCCTCTCTTCCTCTTTCACTATTTGTATTATAGGATCTTTGAGGCTGACTTCCTTGAATAGGAGCAAAGGGAGGTCTCATGGCTGTTGAATCAGTCCTTAAACTTTCTTTTGAATCAGAGGATACCTTCTGAACCACATTGACAGTCATCGAGTCTGAAAGTAGAGTTTCGTTTTGTCTGGCAAGCATCATTTCATAGGACATCAGTTCAACACGTAAATCATTGAGTGAGTATGGATTTTCTCGAGCATGAACAGCAGTAACAAACGCATTGAAATCAGGAGGAAGACCAGATAAAATGAGTTCAGTTTGTTCTTCAACTGAAATAGGGCTTTTGATAGCCTTCAACTCATCACAGATGGTTTTGACTCGACGAAGATATTCAGCAACAGATCTGCCACCTTTCTTGATGGTGCGAAGCTCAGATCTGAGTTGATGAGTTTTGGATTTCATCATACCTTGAAAAAACGTGTGGATTTGCTCCCAGGCTTCGTAAGCATGAGAGACACCAAGAATCTCATTCAGAATTTATTCTGAGATAGTGGATAGGATCCAAGAAAGAAGCATTTGATCCTGACGTATCCACTCGGTGTAAAGTGGATTAACAACTTCATCAACTCGATCTTGCTCAGACTCGAACCGAAGCGGTATCTTTGGGTTAACAAGGAAGTGCTGGAGTTGATGAGATGTGATTACTGGTTCAACAACTTGATTCCAGATTAGGAAGTTGTTTTCTGTAAGTTTGACTGAGATCTGATGAGTGAATAGTGACGGAGAAGATGACCGGTGCTCCGTCGTTCCATTTCCGGCGGTTCCTCCGGCAGCTGAAGACGACTGAGATCGTTGTTGCGAAGCGGAAGACATCGAGTGGTTGGATCTGTATCAGGCCCTCAGAGAGAGAGCTCTGATACTGATATGCGGTCAGCATATAGGAAATTACAAGGCAAAAAGAGGAAGGAAATGACTCAATCAATGCAAGAAAAGCAGAGAAAAAGAGTAAAAATATCCAAAGTCTGAATATCAAAGAAGATGAACAAAAGGAGGCAAAAACATATCAAAAAGACCTAGGTTCCCACGCTCTCAGCGCGGGATTGGCGCTGAGAGCGCGAGAAGGCAAAAATGGACAGAAGGTCCCGCGCTCACAGCGCGGGGATGGCGCTGTGAGCGCGGGAAGCAAAAAAATGGCAGTAACTCCCACGCTCAGAGCGCGGGAGTGGCGCTCTGAGCGTGGGAGGCGCGAAAGTGAGAAGATTCAAATTGCAAATTAGGTCAGAATCCCTCTTATAAAAGGTGACTCAACCTCTGAAGAAGAGACATCTCAGAATACACATCACAAGACCTAGAGGAGGCGTTCTTCGTGTTCATCACTCTGTTCTTGTATTCTTCTTTATTTTCTTTTTCCAGTTTATGTTGAAATTAGATCAGCGATCATGATGTTGATTGGCTAGATCTATTTCTGTAGTCAGGTGCATGATCCTTTTGTAAACAATTGCTACAAGGATTGAAT